>PVIU01007151.1:0-94436 GCA_004026605.1 Ondatra zibethicus | reverse complement strand
ACAGCTGTAATCGCAGCACTGGGAGGCTGAGGCTGGAAGATGGAGAGTTTTAGGCCAGCCCATAGCTGTGCCTGTCCCTAAAACAACAGCGAGCATGTTTGCTTGTTTGTTTTAATGGCAATGGACCCCAGGGCCTCATGCCTGCTAGGCAAGCACTGGACCACTGGGCCACATCTGCAGACCTGAGAAGTCACTCTTCTGGGGTCCCTAACCTTTTGGGTTGGCATAGACAGTGATGGGGTTGCTCCTAATGTCTTCATATGTAAGTGTCATTGCATCCTGTGCTCCCCTGCTGCCTTACCCCACAGGCCTGGGGAAGGAATTGAGTTTCAGTCTATGTCAGGAGAGAAGCAATCTTGTTTCTCTTCTGGTATTTCAAGCTCCCGGCACCATTTGCCTGTGCCTCAGCCCAGGATAAGCCTGTTTTCCAGAAGGCCCTCAGCAGACTCCTTTCAGCCTGGATTCTCAGAATTCTGTCAGCCACTGGCCACAGAAGCTCACCATGCCATGACTGATGTATGAACAGTGATTTTTAGGGAGCCTCAGCTTTCCTTCTGGAAAAGTAAGGTTGTCTTTGTGACCATCTCCAAGAAAGTCCTTGGCTCTGGGTCTCCATGGCCATCCCTGGTAGGAACAGTGACACATGTCATCGTGGTCATTGCTGGAAAAGTTTAGGACAGAGAGGGGACCAGCCAGAGCCTTGTACCTGTCAGCCACATCCATGACAATGAATGTGCACTGATCCCGTGAGTCCTCTTAGCCTGCCTCGTCTCGTTTGCCGCTGGCCTCAGGACCTCCACGGAGCACCCTCTCCCCTTGATGTCCCAGTACTGAGAAATAACTCTCTGGGCAGAGTTCTCAGATGTTAGCTTCTTGGTCTCACGCTTTCCTTTCAGGAGTTTGGGGAAGGACATGGCATACAACTGTACCTACCAATGGTTGTAACCTTGTTAGAAAAGGGACAGTGAAAGTGCCCGGCGGGGAGGCAGAGGAGGGAGTTAAATGGCTACCAGTGAATCTTCCAAGTGGGTGTATTTTATGTGTTCTGTAATTAGTGACATAAATATTTTCACACCTATTTTAACTGGTAGTCATAATTTTTATCGTTTTGGAACTTGTATTTCTCTGATGTCTTTAGTTAGGTATTTCCTGCTAGCCCAATTTTTCCTTGCAAATCTGAATCCCCAAGGTTGCATTCCAGACTCCACACCCCTGCCTTTCTATGTGGCTTCTGACTCCTCAAGCTGATCTTGTAGCCACTGCCCCCTCAGAATATGGACGTACACTGTGACGCTTACAGTCCCGCTGTGACGCTTACAGTCACACTGTGATGCTTGCAGTCACATTGTGATGCTTACAGTCGCACTGTGCTTATTTTCACACCGTGATTGTGTGTCTGCATGTGTGCATGTGGGGGGGTAGAGAGAGAGAGAGAGAATGCATTTTAAATTTTCTTCCAACTATCCTAATTTTATTCTTTATGGTTTAAAACTCAATTGTGTATATGCACCACATTTCTTTTTTTTTTGTTTTTTTTTTTGGCATTAGGGATGGTTTAATACAGATGCAAAAGTAAAACAAAATATTCTAGGAAAATGTTCTTATATAACGTTTCTTCTCATTTGTTTGATTTACACGGTGAGGAAGAAGGGGGAGGGAGGAGGGGTGGGGAGGTAGTGGGAGGGGACCGGGAGAAGGGGAAGAAAGGTAAAAATTTTATTTCTTTAATTATGTTTTTGAATGGAAAAAATAAAACAAAACAATGTATGGAAAAAAAATTATCAGTATTGAGAATCATATTAGGATACTGCAGTCACTACTTCGTTGTGTTTCTAGCTCATGTTGTTTCTTCATTTATAGTTTATATTTGCTATTCATTGCATCGATTTGTTATTAGGAATAAAAGACTAATTTAAAAAAAAATTGCACCACATTTCTTTATCTGTGAATGGACATCTAGACTGATTCCATGACAGGGACTGTGAATAGTGTTGCAGTAAACACAAGTATCTCTGTGGTGTGCTGACGTGGAGACCCAGGGGTGCTTTAGCTGGCTCATGGAGTAGTTCTCCTTTCCGTTTGGAGGAGCCTCCATACTGCTGTATACATTGACTGGACCAGTTAGCTTCCCAGCACAGTGTATAAGGGTTTGTTTGTTTGTGGCTTTGTAAGAGCATCTTTTTTTTTTGTAATGGGCTAAGTCATATTGTCTTTGGCCACAGAGAGGAGGGAAGTGCTGACTGTATGTGATTGGCACTCCACACCAGGCAGTACAGCTTGTGGCATAGCTAACTTGAACCTGCTCCCCTAACTCTAGCCACGTCTGCTCATTTGATATCTTCTGCCTGCAGAAGAACCACCCACCCTGATATGTGGTGCTGATTTTCTCTGGTACTCACATAAACAAATCAGTAGTGCCCAACTAACTTCTCTCCTAATGAGGGGAGGCAAACAATGACAGCCATTTTCACCACTGCTCAGCATCCATCTTAGAGTCCTAAGTCACACTCACAGCAGGGTCACCTGACCTCTGCTAATGCCTCAGACACTCCTCACTCTCTGTCACTCCTCAGGGCTCCATAAACAAGCTGTCTCCATCCACTTGTTCCACAAAAAGAACATCTAAAAGGAGATTAATTTGTTTCTCTTGACTTTTAAATGTTGGTATAAAACCATTCCAAGCATCTCTGGTGCCATTTATGAGGCAGAACCATTCTGTCTGATGATTTACCCTCTCTGCCATCTTTACCCACTGCATTATGGACACCAGCCAGCCAGTTGGCCTGGAGTGATTGTCATATTCTGTCATAATTGGGCCTCATTAGATTGCCATGCCAGGCCATCTTCCTGGGTTGGAAATGTAAATAGTCTCAGTGCAGCACTGGTTCCTGGAGCTGTTGGGTAAGTGACAACAGTGTGGGCTGCAGCCTTTTCTCCCCACCAGCTAGAACTGCTGCCGCACCAGTGCTTAGAGTACCTTCCCTCTTCATAGCCGCTACTGAAGCATGGTGCATGTTGGTGGAGTGCCACCTCATCTTTTCATACTTTTTATACATTGCATGTTTAAGCTAAACTACACATAAGCATCTGTCATTTATCTTTGGGGAGAATGTGCAGAATCTTGTCTTGTTCTGTGTCATCGGCAGTCCATGATTATCTGTAGTCTCCCTGTATGCAGTAACATGTCAAAACTCTGTGCTCCTCTGTGAGTGTGATGCTAACTTCAGCAAGACACCTGTGAGTGTCCTGGCAGCTTAAAGCAAAAGGTGTCTGTGGTACAGCCACCCATCAGGGCCCTTGGGGATTCAGGGTCTAGCTCACTTGATCATCAGCCCCCTTAGTAAATTGGTTTCCTCTTCCTGCTTGCTGTCTCATGGTCCAAAGATGGTTGCATTGGCCATGTGTGGGTCTCCTTTGGCTAGGAAGGCAAACACACTAATTAGAAGGCTTCTGCTAATCCCAAATCTACCACCAGGTAGACTGTGCTGAGGCCCCACAATTCAGATCTGACCCCACAGATATTCCTGGACTTTCCAGAGTTTGTGGACAACAGGGACGAGAAATTCATTTATTGGTTTGAATTAGTCATTATGACACAGTACTGTTGCAAGGAGGTCGCTTGTTGGTTCCTGGCCGCTCAGTCCCGAAATAATCACACAGAAACCATATTATTTAATCATTGCTTGGCCCATTAGCTCTAACTTCTTATTTGCTAACTGTGACATCTTAATTTAATCCATCTTCATTTATCTGTGCATCACCATGAGGTTGTGGCCTACCAGCAAAGTTTCAGCATGTCTGTCTCCAGCAGCAGCTCCATGGCTTCTCTCTGACTCTGCCTTCCTTCTCCCAGCATTCAGTTTAGTTTTTCCCTTCCTAGCTAAGTTCTGCCCTGCTATAGTTCCAAAGCAGTCCTTTATTAACCAGTGGTATTCACAGCATACAGAGGGGAATCCCACATCACTACCCTGAGCAAAGCTGGGTTTCTGAGGACACTGAAGGGCAAATAGAAACTGGTGCACAGTTGGCTCGTGTAGCCGTTTAAATGAGAGATATCCCCATAGGCTTCTGCGTTTTAGTCCCAGTTGGTAGAGCTGTTTGGGGAGCTTTCGGTAGCACAGCCATGGATGGAGTACCTCACTGGGGATGTAGACTTTGAGATTAAAAGCCTCACCCCACAGAGTTCACATACTCTGTTCTGTGCTTGTAGTTGAGGATGTGAGCTTTCAGCATCCCAGCATAGCCACACCTGCTGCTTGTTGCCATGCTTCCCTGCCACAGTGGACTCTTACCTCTCTGGAAGCATAAGCCACATTAAACTCCTTGTTCCATACGCTGCTTTTGGTCATAGTGTTTTATCACAGCAGCAGAACAGTAACTAATACAGACTACAAGAGGGGAAGAGGGACACTGCATGGATGACTGTGCTGACCTTGGAATAACCCTGGATATCACTGTCTCTATTGCGCTCTCGCCCTCACTCCATCCCACCTCTAGTTACCCAGATATGCACCTCTCACACCCACAAATAGTTTTCACACAGCCACCGACATCCATTTGGAACACGAGAACCTCTTTGCCAAACTGACTTAAAAGACTTCTGTCTTTGAAGGGAGGGTGTGAGAGGGAACCAGTAGTGGAAAGTAGAGTCTAGAGAATTCTGGTTCGCCCACGTCCTGAGACCTGGTCACACACCTGCTTAGATGAGGGTCCTTTTGCTCTGTTCAGGTGGAAGTTACACAGACACCAGAAACAGCACCCTTAATGTTGACAGCCCTGTGCTATTAAGTGCAAAAGGCTTACAGGACAGACTGGGCTTGTAAACTTAGAGGCTTATTGAACCCCAGGTTTAGAACTCCAGGTTTTCCAAGAACTAGAAGCTTATGGCTCCAAGCTTCCAAAGGCAGAAATTTGTACATCTAGATCCTGGGATTGGAGACACAGTGCTCTGGGCTGTGCATGCTTGGCTGCAGCCAGCACCTGGCAGCTGGTGGCTCTTAAGCCCTGGTGGCTCTGTGGCGCTCTTGTAGTGACCGGTGCTCCCAGCCATAACTTAGCTCTCCACAGCTTCTCACATTCTGCAGTCTTGGCTATCTGCAGTTCCTGCTCCCAGGTGCTCCAGGAAATCTTCAGCTGCCTTCTAGTTGCTGAGTGGCTCAGGGGTTCGGAAGTCACTCTCAGCTGCCTTCTAGCTGCTGCTGCTTGAGGCTGAAGCCCAGGGTTTCATCTGTTCTGAGTGTTACTGGCTTAGTCCACTCTACTCATGATGAAGATGGCAAGTGTGGAATAAATGACCACTTGGGAAGAACTTTCACTGGAGCCTAGTGGTATAACACTCAAGAGTGGGGGAGTAAGTAGGACACAAGAAATACCCCAAAAGGGTGAAAACCATTTTCCTTTTTTCCAGAAGAGAGGCATGATGTCCCTTTGGGCATCTTCTGGTTTCACCAATCACATAGACTTGCATGTGGATGACTTTTGATTCCACCGTCATGTCCTCACATACATACCAAGCACAGATTTTTGTATGTGTATGTGTATGTATGTATGTATGTATGTATGTATGTATGTATGTATGTATCAATCACAAGCCTCACATAGGAACACCCAGACTTCCAGGGATCACAAGCTTCTGCTAAGTCTATAGTGGAATGATGGCGCCTCCTCTCCAAGACCTCACTGAAGACTGCTGTCATGATGGTCAGAGCAGCCATGGAGGCTGGATGTGTGATCATAGCTGACCTGAAGCCTCTGGGAGCTAGTGTGGGCCATCAGAAGTGGCTGTAGCAGGAACCATGCATCTTAACTGCCTTTTTCACTGCTGCGATGAGACACACAGTGAAAACCTAAAGGAAGGAAGGGCTCACAGTTTGAGAGGATGCAGTCTATCATGGAAGAGGAGGTGTGGAGACAGGAGCGTGAGGCAGGAAGTAGGGAGCAGTGAATGAGGTGCTCAGTCCAGGTTCTCCTTTTGTCCTTTTTCGTCAGTGTGGGATCAAAGGCCAAGGGACGGCACTGCTCACGCCAGTGTCGTCTTCCCTCTTCAGCTAAGCCTTCCAGCAACACCCTTGGCACCTGCCTTCAGATCTGGGCTTGACAGGACTGTCAGTAATTATGTCTGCCTCTCGTCAGCCTGACATTCAGACACATGACTTTTATTCATACTCTCACTTGGTCCCCATCCTGGTTCTCATGGGTGCATCCTAATTCAAACTGCACCTAGTTTATCTATGAGAGTGCCCAAAATCTCAACAGTTCCAGTGATGTTCAAAACTGTCTTTTGAGACTCAGGTGAGCTTTAACTGTGAGCCCCAGTTAAATACAATTTCTAAAAGCCACATGCTTCCAATATACAAGGACATAGAGGAGACATTACCATTCCAAAAGGCCAGAAGGAGAGACCAGCAGAGAAGGGGCAGACCAAAGGAAGACTGAAGCCCAGGCAGGCAGACCAAACCCTGCAGCTCTGTAGCTGCTGCCTGGGGCTTGGACTAGAACCATCTGGGCTCCAGCAGCTTTGGGTCGCTGCACCCCTCCAGTTCTGCAATGTGCTGTAGCATGCACAGCTGCTCTCTTGAGCCAGTGCCTCGCCATGCTTGTGGCTTTCCTCAGTAGGAGCCCCACAGTCCTGCCTCTCTGGTGTCCTGGGGTCTCCACAGAAACTTTGTCTTCCAAGCTTTGTGTACACAATACCTGATGCAAGCCTCTATGATTGCATTTTGCACACACACACACACACACACACACACACACACACACACACACTCTCAAAGCATGCTGACCAGTAGTCTGGCCCCTTCTACCGCAGCTTCAGTCTGTGTGCACTTTGGTGACTGAACATGGGAAATACTTCCTCGGGTAGATTTTGAGCAGGGACCCCCTTCAATGGCATTCTCAATTCTGGATCTCTCAAGTGGATTTTCACTTTCATGAGCCAAGCTCTCAACGGGTGAGCTCCTGACCTCAGAGCTCCTTTCCTGTTTATCAGTAAGGAGTGATTTAACAGTGTTCATCTGTTTAGCGGTTGCAACTGCCTTCCGCTGTGTCTGCATCACGATTCCTGCCCCTTCAAACCACACATTTTTTTTCATATTCTTTTATTTTTCATTCAAAAATTTACACTTCCTCCCCTTCTCCCAGTCCCCTCCCACTCCCCCACTACCCCTCCTCCCTCCCCCTGCTTCCTTAAGAGGGGGCAGGGTACCCTGCCCTGTGGGAAACCCAAGGCCCTCCCCCCTCCCTCCCAGCCTAGGAAGGTGTGCATCCAAATAGACTAGGTTCCCAAAAAGCCAATACATGCAGAAGAGATAGGTCCCAGTGCCATTATCATTGGCTTCTCAGTCAGCCCCCTTTGGCAGCCACATTCAGAGATTCCGGTTTGATCATATGCTCATTCAGTCCTGGTCCAGCTGGATTTGGTGAGCTCCCATTAGATCAGGCACACTGTCTCGGTTGATGGACCAGCCCCTCGCGGTCCTGACTTCCTTGCTCATCTTCTCCCACCTTCTGCTTTTCGACTGGACCTTGGGAGCTCAGTCCATTGCTCTGATGTGAATGTGAAACCAAACATTTTTTGCATCAAAAATAAATGCAATAATCTGAGCAAGACAGCCTGAATGTGACGTTCTCTGGAAATTTGTTCATTACTTTCGAATTTAGCCTCCTTCCAGTTTTCTGGACATGGGTATAAGCGTAGCCAGCTTCTTTGCCCAGACAGGAATGGGCTTTAGCTCTGTTCCCTATAAAGTCCTGTTCCCCTCTGAAACCTAATGAGCACAATCTTTACCACCCACATTTCTGTCATATTCTGATCTCCCACCATCCCACCAAAATGGCCCAGTAAGCTCTGCTTCCAGCATTATGGGGGTTCTGTAGCTCACAACTGAAAACGTTTGCCCTACCATTTCTGACTACCTGGGAGCCGTGTACACACGTCTCGCAGTGATGACTGCCTTCAGCACCAGCCTTCCATGCTAGTCACAGTCTCACCGCTGTGACAAACACCCAACCAAAGCAACTTCAGAAGGGGAAGGTGTGTCTGGCTCCCAGTTTGGTGGTATAGTCACTGTGGTGATGGCCATGTATGTCCCCTGGTCACATTGTATCAGCAGTCCGCAAGCAGAGACACAGAGATGCTAGTGCTCAGTTTGCTCTCTCCTTTCCCCCCTTTTATTCTGACAAGAACCCCAACACAGGGATGTTGCTGCCATGGGAGGGTCTCTCCTCTGTTCAACCTCTCAGCAGACATGCCCAGAGGGATGTTTCTTTGGTGATTCCAAATCTAGTTGACAGTGGTTATATAGTTTACCTTGGAATGTTCAAAGCAACCAGGCTGCCATGTAATGATCTGGCCAGTTGTTGGAGAAGGAACTGTTTGGCTTTAGTAGCTCTCTTCTCAGGGCAACACCTAAGGGAAGGTGTGACAGCTGTCAATTAAGTGGCTGGATGGCTTATCCATGACAGCTGTGATGGCTATTCTTGGTTGTCAACTTGACTATATCTGGAATTAACTAAAACTCAAAAGTAGAGAGGCACACCTGTGAGGAGGTTTTGCTAATTTGAAGTGGGAAGAGCCCCTTCTACTTTGGATCTTTGAGATGAGAAGACGCAGCTGCCGCAGCCGTGTAAGGACATGGAAGAAGGGAGCTTTGCAGTTTGCATGCTTGCTCTTGTCTTGCGAGCAAGTCACTTTCTTCACTGGCATTAGTGTTGACTTCTTAGAGATTCCAGCACCTACTGCAGACCAGCTGAGACATCCAGCCTTGTTGACTGAGCATCTATGGGTTCTCGGACTTTCCATTCATAGGTAGCTATTGTTGGATTAGCTGGACCGAAGCCTATAAGTATTATGTATAGAGGGGGCAGGAGAGGGAAAAAGAGATTCATTCTATAAGTTCTGTTACTCTAGAGAACTCTGAACTCTGACTAATACAACACCTTAGATTATTTAAATGGAGAAAACACCAATGTGCTCCCACAGGATCCGAAGTAAAATTAACATGCTTGACTGTACCATTGCTAAGTCTCAGAGAAGTTGGTTGTTGCCACCCTTCTGACCTTGCCCGGTGCTTTTCTATACTTTCTCTCCCAGTTATTCTGTCCTCCCTAAGGCCCAAATGGATCTTTGTATTCACTTTGCTGGAAATGCTGTCCTTGACCCTCTCCTGTCCTAACATCCTTGTTACTCACCCAAGAAGCTGCCTTTGGCTACTTCAGCTGGCTCAAAGCCCCGGATGTACATGCAGAGGGTTTCAAGTGTTTCCTGCCCCATGACTGTTGTACCCAATACACACAGTCAGTGTCCCCTGAGCCTCCTGAGAGCAGGGACCAGACATGACCACAGTGATGATTTGTATTCATTAGGAATTCTTTGGCTTACAGGTAAAGGGTAGGGTGGTAAATAAAGCAGGGCTTATCTTTCTCACGTGAGGTAAATGGAGTCAGTGTCTTACACTGGCTCAGTTAACACATCGCCTCAATATCTGCCAGTTTCTCACTCTCCTCCTGGTTGGAGAATAACCACGACAGACTAGGTATCACTCCTCCAGGAGAAAGAAGGGAAGCTGTCCCCTTGATAAGAAAGCTCATGTGTTCTCCATCATTATCCCTAGCTGTTTTCTGCCTGTTAGCCTTTGTCCTTTGGCCGCTTTCAGCCAGAGAAAGGGCTATGAACTATACAGGTAGCTTTCCTAGCACTGGAATTGGCATGATGAACCCAACAGCATTGACCATCCTTTGTTCCGTCATCTACTTAGTCCCTGCTATAGCCCAAGCTCTAGTGTAGGCACTTTCCCAGCACACACACACACACACACACACACACACACACACACACACACACACACACACTTTCTTATTTTCATTTCAGTTCTGAAAAGGTGGATACCCTGTGATTAGAAACAGTTTCTGGAAGAGAATGGCCTGGCTGTGTCTGTGCACCTCGGGATGGGCAGAATCACGACAACACTGAAAGCAGCTCCCTCCAAAAGCTGCTCAGCTTCCATGGTGTGGCATTGCCTCCCTGAGCCCCCTTTGATCACATGTGGAATCCCAGTGTGGGTCTTTTCTACGGTGATCATTCACCCATCAGTTGAGCTTCAGTGTTAAACACACATTGGCAAAACATAGGTTTGCTAGAGGTCTTGCAACAGAAAAAAATGAAGTTATAATTTGGGGTGATTTTTTTGTGTTTGAAGCCTAAAGAAGTGGCATTCACTTTATGAGCAGGGTTATCACTTTTAACACAAGTCCTCATTTGGTGGGCTGCTTAATAGGCATTTAACCAGTAGTTGGTCCTCACTCTTAAGGCTCTAAGTAATTTGCATAACCTTTTCCAGTTTCACTTTGCCAGAGGCTTTGCCCTTTTTTATTGCTGAAAAATCCCAGCATCCCTGTTTCAGAATAAATGAAACAGTGGTCATCCATATTCATGTCCACAGCTTACAGTTACACATTTGAGAACTAAAATATTCACAGACATTTCATCCCTACAACATGTTTTTTAATAATGTGCAGGGGTTTTTTTGTGCATGTGATTATAAAAGTAATAGATACACAATTGGAAGAAAGTTGAGGAGAAGAATGTGAAAAATCACTCCTAATTCTGCACCACCCAGAGGCAATGAGATTAACATATTGACATTTCCTTCCTAATCCTTTTTATGTATTTTTCATAGCTGAATTCCTACTCCCTTTGCAGTCTCGTATGCTGCAGTAGGTAACACAGACAAGCCTCCTTGTTACTGCGAGTACCTCTGTGAATGGCTGAAATGCCCTTTACCGAGAGCGCTCTTCCCTTCTGGTTTATTTCTCTCCTGATGAACAGACACATGGGTAATCTTGGGAAGTCATGATATTTATCTGTTCTAGTTAGCATCTCTGTTGCTGTGATAAACACCATGACCAAAAATAACATGGGGAAGAAAGGTTTTGTTTCATCTTCCATTTCCAAGTGACAGTCCATCTTCAAGGAATGCCAAAGCAGAGACCATGAAGGAGCACTCCACACTGGCTTGTACCCAGGCTCCCATTCAGCTGCCTTTCTTATACTTCCCAGGACCACCTGGAAGTGGTCCAGCCACAGTGGCCTGGACATTCCTCCATCAATTAGGAATCAAATAAATGTCCCATAGACATGCTTACAGGCCAGTCTAATAAAGGCAAGTCCTCCAGGTTCCCTCTTTCAAGGAGTCTTTAAGCAGTGCCTTCAGTAGCTAAGTTTTCTAAGAAAGAATAGTCCAGATCTAGATATAAGCCAGCAGGTCCTCTGCCTGTACTGGGTACTGTGCCCACACCAGGAATGGTAGTGCACACCATAATTTCACTGGTTTGGAGTAAGGTAGGAGGATTCTGAGCTTAAGGCCAGCCTGGGCTACACATGAAGACCACTCATAAAAAAGGGAGCAAGTGTGTAAACAGAAGTTTCTCATCCCAACTACCTGATCCCAAATAACTGACTCAGGGGCTGAATATGAATTATAAATGCTCGGTCAATAGCTCAGGCTTATTACTAGCTAACTCTTAGATATTTCTATCTATATTTTACCACGTGGCTTGGCACCTTTATTAGCATGGCACATTCATCTCCTGCTCCCTCTTTGTCTGGGTGGTGACTCCTGACTCCTCCCTTCTCCTTCCCTTCATCCTTAGTTTGGTTGCCCAACCTATAGTTCCTCCTTGGAACTATATCAATGTTTTATAAAACCAAGTCAAGTGACAAATCTTTACAGCTTACAAGAGGATTATTCCACAGCATTTCCCCAATTTTGTCTAATTTAAAAGGAAGGTTTTAACTGTAACATAGTAAGATTATATACAACAAAACAGTTATCAAGTAAGAATTCTAGTTACAATATCAAGTCTATTTGTATTTGGCAAAATTAGAGAACATACTCTGTTATCTAGCTTATCTTTATATGTCCAAGGTTTTATACCTAACTTATCTTTTATCCTAACTAAAGAAAGCTATAACTATCTAGTCTTCAACTCCATCAAAGATCTGAGAAGGAAATAATATTACCTGAGTGAAGAGGAAGTGTAGAGAAAACAGCTTCCAAAACTAAGAAATGACAGAAACAGCTGGCTGCCTAGACAATCACCCAAAGTTCCTCTGTAATGCTGGGGCATCCATCTCTGGCCTACAGGCCTAGCATGTCTGACAGACTTTCCTGTGAAGCAGGGAATTTTGAAGGACTGTCCTACAGTGTCTTGGCAAAGTTCAGCAGTCATCTTTCTTGTCTCCTGCTGGTCCAGTTTGGACAGTATATTGTCAGCAACTGAGGCAAGGGCAGTTTCTTTGCCCATTTGGATAGTTTTTGGCATAAAGTAAACAAACTCCATACAGAGTTTCTCTGGTGCCCATTATCTTCTCTGAAATAAATTGGTGCTGCCAGGAACAGACATGCCTCACTATCTTGGAAAGTCTAAGTACTCAAAACATTTTAAATGCCATATTCTGTAGGTCTTTGAAGTGTTTGAAGATTGCCTATCTATCTGAAATATATCTCTGAATGACTTTGAAAACCTAACTAACATGACTATAAGTTTGCTATTATAGATGACTTTTAATCTGTATTTCTTTTTTCTTTTTAAAAATATATTTATTTTTTAATTTTATTTTATATTCCAACCCATTTTCCCTCCCACCACTATTCCTGCTCCCCACCTTCCCCACCCCACCCTGCATAATCTATATTTCTTAATTGTATATTATATTTTTAAATGACCTGCATAAATATAATACCACAAACAAGACCAGAAATATACAAACAGTATAACAAAATTAACTTTAAATTTGTATCAATAAATCAAAATTCATACCAATGTAAAATATGTAAGATTAATGGTTGTTTTTTGGCTTAAAGTAGATTCAATGGTCTATCTTTTTGTCCTATCCTTTCTATATCCCCCTTTTATGTTCAGAACAAGATCCCTGCATCTAATCTCCTTTGTTCAGCTTTTTTCCTGATCATTATCCATAATAACTTGTAACCAACCCCACTAAATGATGAGAAACATTCATAATTTATTTTTGGGAATGTGGATATAGTTCTCTACTTCCCGCAGATTTGGGATGCTAGTAATCTTTGGGAGACCCTAAGAAAATTTGGGATTATGGTTAAATCTTGGCTGGAGTGGTTTGTGAGCTGGACCACCTCAGCTAGCAGCCCTAAAGCTGTTCTGGAGGAAGAACTTCAAAGAAACTGCAACAGATGCATTTTGAGATTCTGGATTACCTGGGCCATTTGTTTTTATTGGCATCTGGTCCCCTTGTTCTGAAAATACATAAGCTTTTAAAGGTAGCATACATTAATACAAGTATAGACTGTGCATTGTACACAAGTCAGCCAAAGTTAATTTGTTGTTATATATTTGAGCAGGTAAAATATACACCACATGTCTTACAGTTTCTCCAGGTTTATTTTTTTATGTCTGCAGTCAGGATCTCAAGGGGTCTTCCTCAGTCAAACCTGATGTTCCTTAACCCAGAATGAATCCACATCCTCTCATTTGTTGTGGAAATAAAAGCCTAACCTCTTAAAGGAGCCATGCCTCTGCTCACTGTCACCCAAGAAAACACTGCTACCAAGAAGCTGTGCTTGACTATGTTCTTTTGTGTGCTTAGAATTTTTTTTAAAGCTTTGTCAGGTTTTATGTTGGAATGTAACATGTAAACAGATGTTTCTTTCCCACCCACTAGTTCTCAAATAAGCACTCAGAGGCTGAATATGAATTATAAATGCTTGACCAATAGCCCAGGCTAATTACTAGCTAAGTCTCACACTTCCTATCTATACTTTGCCATGGGGAAGTTCTGTTGTTAGTGTGGGACATTCATCTCCTACTCCCTCTGCATCTGGCTGGCTACTCCTGACTCCACCCTTTTCTTTCCCATCATACTTAGTTTGGTCACCCCACTATACTTCCTGCCTGGCTACTGGCCAATCAGCGTTTTATTAACCAAGTTGAATGACAAATCTTTACAGTGTACAGAAGGGTTATTCCATAGCACAAGTGACATGTGGGCCCATCAAAATGGCAAGGTGGATAAAGGTGCTTGCTGCCAAGCCTAACAACCTGAGTTTAATACCTGGGATCCACATGGCAGAAGGACTGATTCCTACAAGTTTTCCTCTGACCTCCAGACACACAACTGTAGCACACACACACACACACACACACACACACACACACACACACACACACATTCACACAGACATAGTTATAGAAAGGGCCAAGTTAGCAGTGCATCAGTGGGGGAGGCAGCTGTCATAACTGGTGTTGTGACTGCCTGGTCATACAGGGTGCTGCTGTTATGGATTTTAAAGATGGTCAGGTCCTCTAGTCTTGCAGGTGGCATAGAGGGATCTACACAGAGATGATGGAAGACCATGCAAAACTTTCTTCTAGCTGGCTCCTCCAACTCTCCTCATCTGCCCACCACTGTGGTGACCTCAGAAGCCCTAACCCTAACCCCTAACCCTAACCCTAACCAGCTCCAGCTTCCTGTTTTTTTCTGGTCTTCTGGCCACTCCAGCCCCACAGGGTTCTAGACTTCTACAGTCAGGAAAGGCTTGGCAGCTCAGACAGTCACTATATTTCAGCCAAGCCAGGTGTGGTGTGTACTTGTATTCCCAGAACTCAGGAAGCAGAGACTGGAGGATCCTGTGATTGATGCTAACTTGGGCTGCAAATTGAGACCTTGTCTCCCCCTAAAAATGAGGTGGGATGGGGAATAAAACAACAGCAACAAATAAACATTGTAGCCAGAGGTTATTGGAAAGCTCGGTTCTGAGCAAGTCCATGGTGGCCTAAACACTCTAGAAGTCATCTACAGCTCTTAGAATGCAGATCAAGTCCCTGTGTGACTGCAAGGCGCTGTCTGCTACCCCTCCTGCCACTGACCTTTTAAACTAGTAGGGCCCACAGAAGCAATGCGTCCTCAGCACTCATGTCCCCTCCACAAACTGGTCTCGCAATGTGGTTCCATCTTCCTCCCCTCTGTGCTCTTTCCTATGCCTGGACTCCTGCTCCCCACAAGGCACCGTTCAGGCTCCACTCCTTCAGGGCATCTGCTGCTCCTGCCGCCCCTTCAAACCCTTTCTTAGCTTTGTCTGTCTCCGTCACACTGGCATATCTAATTCACTGCAGATTCTACTTGTTCCCTGCACTGAGACTCCATCTTTCCTCACTCAGATGTAAGTTACAGACAAGCAGGAATGTGTGTGTGCTCTGCCCTCTGTCTCAGCAGGGTTCTCAAAACAGGTGGGCCCTGGTGAGGACCTGTGAAGCCAGCACAAAGAACATTCAGGCTGAGTCCCTCCCCCTTTGTTCTCCTTTTTCTTCCCTTTCTATTTCTTTTTGCATTTACCTCTGTGGGGTAGAATTTAACTGATTCTTGAAGTAAACAGAAGCTTCTGGACAGTGAGAGCTAAAATCCCCAAATATCTTGTCATCTCCTCATCTATTGTTAAAGCCAGGAAGTATATACATAACCCTGACTTAAATGTGTGAGACAGGGAACAGAACTAATTGTGTGTACATATGCATATGTACATATATGTGTACACACACACACATATAATAGTAGGCATTCAAAAGATTGGCTTACCTGATAGGAGTTTGCTAGTACAACAGGAGCAGTCTACATTCTGGAAAGGCCGAGCACTGAGTGTCTCTGCGGTCCTTGTTTGGTGCCAAAGGCCTGGAGACTCAGAGAATCTGATCTTTAATCCATGTTAGAAGGCAGCAGAAGCTGGATTCAGTTATCACCAAAGGATACAGCAGCAGGAACAAAAGCAACTGTGTGGGCACACTCACCAGCAGGCTGCAACTGGCAGAGCTGCTCTCTCCTTGGCCCTCAATCTCTCTCTCTCTCTCTCTCCCTCTCTCTCTCTCTCTCTCTTTCTCTCTGGGTCACCCGTCAGAAGATGCTGCTCACTTTGAGGGAGGGGTTTCTCCCTTCTGTCGATCCTTTCTGGAAGATTCCTCATAGACCCACCTGGAAGTACACCCCCCAGTTTATTGTAGATTGCATTAAATTGACCAGTGAAATGAGTTCTCACACTTACGACGGCTAAACTTGGGATTGTTTGACCATGTGATGATGTTAAAAGCAGTTCATGTGACATCAAAACCATACTTTGAGGTTTGAGTTTGGACCTCTTTCTTGAGCAGTACCCCACCATTCCACTCTTTCCAGAGCTGTTGTTGACCAGCTGCAGCGTTCCCACCCAGCCCTGTGGTCACGAGGTACCCAGAGACAGAGGGTTGTGTTGTTACACACAGGGATGTTCTGAAGGCCTAGGTGGGGCAAATATATTTTCAGCTTAAAATATTTTCATGTACTTATTATAAGTTGAGAAGCATCTGTACTTTGGTATATGAGTTCAGGGTTCCTCTGAACTGCCCTACTTATAGGGACTGTCCAGGTCTGGCTCACTGAAACCAAGTCAAGAACATAGAAGTGCTGACATCAAGCTCAGTTAGACGACACAGGGCATCTTGTTCCCTTGGTGGGAAGAGTCTGACTCACTTTTTCTCCGGGGTGAAGTAATGACCCATAATGGTATCCATGCATGGTTCTCTTCCCCCAGTTGGGGGAAGTTTGATCTAAATATAACCTCATTTCTTCATTTGGGTGCTGAGGGGAACAGGCCCCCTTTTGACCTCTTGCAGAAGTATTTAATCAGTACACAAGCCATTTCTGAGCAGAGTGCAGCTTCTCACAGCACACTGGTGAAAATGTTTGTCCTGTATTTTATCTTACAGTAACTTACATTTACCCAGGCTTGCAGTGGACAAGGCAATGCCCTTGGTGCTTTACAGAAATGAGCTATTTAGTCTTCTGAACCGTCCTGTGAATGGGATGGGCTATTTCTGCATCTTGTGTGGTTGGCTGTAATTTACCTGTGAGGAAGGGACGCACATTGCTTTTTGGTGGTAGTTCCATCTATTTTCCCAAGGAAAAGGCAAAACTAATCGTTGTTTCTCGGCTGGCATGGAAGTAGAACAAATTGTCAGGTTCATAAAGGGAGGTTCTCACTCACAAGGGCTCTCCATCTCTGGGCACTATCATGGGGCAAGTTTCTCCTGATGATTGTTCAGGTAATCCTCCCAGGTAGTCCTCCCAGGTAGTCCTCCCAGCTTCTCTTGGCAGCCTTCACTCTTTTCCTGATTTCAGCCCAGAGGTTCTCTAGAAATTCCATGGCCTCAGATGTCTATGATGAATACCGGTGAACCAGTATGACTGGACTGCTCTAGCACCTGCCCTGGTCCTCGCTCTGTCTCCCCACTCCCTCTTAGTCCTGGATGTCAGCAGGTACACAGCCTGGCCTGCTCTGATGAACAGTGTCAGGCAGACCCCAGACTCTTGGGGCAATCAGGCTGTATTTAAATACCTTTGAGGACAGAAAAGCTTGTCTTGTAATTATAGGACTTACCCTTGACCTGGGTGTATGTCTCAGTTTTTGAGCATGCGCCTGGTATTTCTGAAACCTGTGCCTTGAAGCAGACACAGCTACATAATGGTTTCTGTTGGTGACACAGTTACTGTTTTGTGGTAGACAAAGGTAGGGCTGTGATTTACACTTTTACTTTTTTGTTTCCCTGTCTTTATCATGAGTTAAACATTGTCACAATTACGAGGAACAACAGCCCCTGACTGTCACCCAGTCTTCACTCGCCCCCAGTGAGCATCCCAGTTTGTTCTCATAGTCTGAATGCTGTGCTAGCATTGCTATTCCTGCATCTGCTCAATGTTGCTCTAGAGTTTGCTGACTGATGAAGACACAGCCCCGTCCTTTCTCCATCCATCTCTTGCCCTAGGTCATTAGGTCCTGATTTCAGTTACATGAACATTCAATGCTGATGACTTCTTACCTATATGAACATTATTTTAAGCATTATTCATAGTCAAATCATATATGTCATGGTCATTTTTCCTGCATACTTTATTTCTTGTTGTTTTTTTAAAGATGAGTTTTGCTTTTTTTAATAAACAAGTTCAACTTCAAACTCCTCTTCTAGAGAGATTACTCTATCAATTTTCAATCAGTACACTGAGAGTCTTAGGTTTTCTGTCCGTGTCAGCATCTTGAGGCAGCTTCTCCAAGAGCTGGCAGTCACCAGCATCTTGGGATCTTGTCTCTATTCCAGGTTTTCCTTCACGTTCGTCTCATGTTAGAACCCCATTTGCTGTTAGGTGGATTCCGGCTTCTGGCGCTTCTGGGAAGATCCTCCTTCCACCTCCACTCAGCTGACAGGTTTTCAAGTTTGGCTAAGTAGTGAGTGATAGGCGACTGCCATTTGTCCTCTCTGAGCATTGTTTTTGTTTCAAGACAAGTTCTCACTGTACAGCCCTGGCTGTCTGGAACTCACTCTGTAACCCAGGCTGGCCTTGAACTCACAGAGATCCTCCTGCCTCTGTTCCCTGAATGCTGGACTGAAGTACAGGAGTTACCCGTGGCTTCCTCTGGTTTTGTAGGCTTTGCTTCTTCATCTTTGCCCCTTGTGTGTGCTATTCAGTTCCATTGCTGCTCTTGGCACTTTATTTGAAACTGGGAGAGCATAGCATCTTTCATTACAACCAAACTGCTTAGATAACAGTGCCACACCACAGCTTGAGTCTCTGAGATCTGTAGACTTCTGCTCTAGGAAGTCTTCTACACTTAATTCCTTAGTTTCCTCTGTGTTTTTGATGACCTCGTCCAGTCTGCAGATCTGCTTCCCCTTTCCGAGCCCCCTTTTTTTCTCATTTTGCTTCTTAAGATTGTTTCTTAACTTTAACCCTTCTGTCATTTTCTTTCTGTAGACATTTTAAAATAAGATTTTATTTCCATATATGTATATGTATATGTATATGTATATGTATATGTATATGTGCATCTACATCTGTGGCTGTGTGCCCACAGAGGCCAGAAGAAGGCAGCATATACCCTGGAACTGGAGTTGCAGGCAGTCATAACCTGCCTGTCTGGTGTGCTGGGGTTTGCACTTCACTCCTTTGCAAGAGCGGCATGCATCTTAGCCACCAAGACATCTCCGCAGGTCCTCTGCTGCCATAATGCTAACTTTTCTCTTTTGGACTTTACTTCTTTTAAAAGTAGCATTCTGTAATTCAGTGGATATGGTGTCTTTTCTTCTCTCGAAACATTAATATTGTCCCTCATTCTATAAAAGTCTTTTTCTTATCATTTTTTTCTTGTATTAGACACTCCTTTAATGCCTGTCAGTCTCTGGTTGTTTGCTCCAGTTTAAGAGCCCAGTGCTTAAAGCATGGACAAAGAACACAAAAATTGACTAATACAGCAGAGGTTGAATGCCTTTGATGCTTCCATGGGTGATAAAGGCTCCTATTCCCTAACACCAATGCCTTTAGGTTACTTATCTGTACCCAAACTAGCCTTAAACTCACTGGTAGCTCATAAGGTGGTGACCTTCAGCTCTCAACCCCTTTTCCTTAGACTTTAGAGTGCCAAGATTACAAGGCATGTTTGAGACTCTCAGAGTCTTGCAGAGTGGTGCCAACTAGATGGGAGACTAGACCCATTTGCTTTCATTCTAAGGGCTGAAGAAAACCTATGGGTGAGAAGGGATGCCTGGTTAAGTTCACAGTCAAGCCTTTCCCCTTAACATCCCCTGTGTCCTCCTTGCAGAACTCTGAGGCACAGCATTGAGTTTGCAGCCGTTTACCCTTCTGCTTTGTCTCTCCTCTGAATCCTTCATAGGAACACCCGCGCTACAACTTACTAGCTTTTTTTTTTAATTCAGATTTAATGTAAAGTGATTAACTGGTTTGTTTGCGGTGAATGCTCACTTTGGCACTGTGTAAGCCCCGGGAAGGGCCTCTCTTGTGTCCTTGTTTGTTGATAAATCTTTCTGTCCTGTTAGTTGGTTTTTCCTGTTCTTGGACTTGGTAAAGATAGGATTGTGCAGGACATCGTGAGATTCCACTCTGTCATAGTGCATGGCAACAGGTCGTTCTTGACGACTGCCTGCGGTACAGTCTCCTGAATGCGTCTCCAGGGCTGCTGGACACAGAGTCCTTCTATGCACGACTCTTATGAATGAATCTGCTTTGGACACATTTGGACACATCACTTACTAGACCTGTGTACTCAACCATTTGTTTGGATGTCTCAAAGGAACAGAATTCCTGAATAAAGACATAGAGAGTGGTTGTACTATGTCAGAGGTTTTGTGTTTTTTCTCATTGTCTGATTATCCAAACTCAGTCATTGCCACCTGTCTATCTGCTCAGTTTTACAGAGTCTGTGACTAATTTCCCTGCTACTTTATCTCTCTTTGAGTGTGGACTATCTTTGTAATGGGACGTGTAGAAGGAATAGAGGGAAGGATGTTTTTAGGTCCACCATCCTCATCTGGAGACGACTGCTAGGAGTCTACAGTGGCTTTTTGCATTCCTTGTTTCAGGGGCCATAATTACCCTGCTGTTTCTTCTCAGTCATTTTTACTTAATGGCTTTTTAGAAACAAGGGTCTAATGCTCTCAGCCTTTCACTGCTGTTCCAGAGATCATTCCTCATGCTCTACATCACCAACAAAATGCCAAGATAACCCCAGCGTTTACCAGATATGGTGATTAATAGTCAGCATGATTTAAAAGCATAGTCTGTGATATGATTTTTCTGACACACTTCTCCCCAAGTTTTCAGAACTCCTAGTATCTGTATACTTTGGATTATGGATTTTCAAGCTGATCTAGTTCAATTCTTACAAATTTGAATGTGGTTAGCCTTGAAATATGTCAATGTTTAACCTTGTCATGTTCCAAACTTGGTTCCTAGAAACTCTGCTTCTTTCTGAAGCTGTCTCTACCATGTTGGTTTGCATATATACCTGGTATAGGAGACACAGTTTGGGTACCTGGAAGTAGCAGTCAGAACAGGTTTCTCCAAAGCAGTATTGGCTTATAGTTAAAGCCCTGTGCCCTTGGCCTCTAGAATCCCCCTGATATTTCCTCCTGTGCAGAGATGCTGGCAGGCCTGGCAGAGATAACACGAAGTCATGGCTCCTCCTCTGTTCACAGCTGTGGGTCTTTGACAGTGGACATACAAGACATATGCATGCTCAATGTGAAGATACCCTAGAGATTAATGACTCTCCCGTGAGCTCTCCTTTGTTTTCTGCTTCTGCCCCTCCTGTGCTGCAAAATTTCCAGCAATACTGTGGTTCTCTCTAGGAATGCAGCATCTTCCACTGGAACAGGCTGTTCAGGCTGCAGTACAGCATTACAGATGGGATTCTATGACTTTCACTTGTCCAAAACAAAATCACAGCTGACTCCTATCAGGCCTTTTAGGGGTTAAGGAGGCAGGAGTGTCTCAAAAAAAACTATTTTTTAATTTTTTATTGTTTTTATTGGGCTATAATTTTTCTCCACTCTCCTCCCTTCCTCTACCCTCCCCTTCTACCCTCTCCCATGGTCCCCATGCTCCCAATTTACTAAGGAGATCTTGTCTTTTCTGCTTCCCAAGTAGATTAGATCCATGTATGTCTCTCTTAGGATCCTCTTTGTTGTCTAGGTTTTCTAGGATTGTGAATTATAGGCTGGTTTTTTTTTGTTTTATGTCTAAAAGCCACTTATGAGTGAGTACATATAATATTTGTCTTTCTGGGTCTGGTTATCTCACTCAATATGATGCTTTCTAGATCCACCCATTTGCACACAAATTTCAAGATGTCACTTTTTTTTCTGCTATGTAGTGTTTCGTTGTGTAAATGTATCACATTTTCCTTGACCATTCTTCGGCAGAGGGGCATTTAGGTTGTTTCCAGGTTCTGGCTATGACAAACAAAGCTGCTATAAACATAGTTGAGCACATGTCCTTGTGGCACGATTGAGCATCCTTTGGATATATACCCAAAAGTGGTATTACTGGGTCTTGAGGAAGGTTGCTTCCTCATTTTCTGAGAAATCACCATACTGACATCCAAAGTGGCTGTACCAGCTTGCATTCCCACCAGCAATGCAGAAGTGTTCCCTTTACCCCACATTCTCTCCAGCATAAGTTGTCATCAGGGTTTTTGATCTTGGCCATTCTTACAGGCGTAAGATGGAATCTCAGAGTTGTTTTGATTTGCATTTCTCTGATGACTAAGGATGTTGAACATTTCCTTAAGTGTCTTTCAGCCATTTTAGATTCCTCTGTTGAGAGTTCTCTGTTTAGGTCTGTACTCCATTTTTATTGGATTATTTGTTCTTTTGATGACCAATTTCTTGAGTTCTTTGTATATTTTGGAGATCAGACCTCTGTCTGATGTGGGGTTAGTGAAGATCTTTTCCCATTCTGTAGGCTGCCGTTTTGTCTTGTTGACTGTGTCCTCTGCTTTGCAGAAGCTTCTCAGTTTCAGGTCCCATTTATTAATTGTTTCTCTTTGTGTCTGTGCTGCTGGGGTTATATCTAGAAAGTGGTCTTCTATGTCAATTCGTTCAAGTGTACTTCACACTTTCTCTGTGGACTTTGATTCATTTGGACTTGAGTTTTGTACATGGCAATAGATATGGATCTATTTTCATTCTTCTACATGTTGATATCCAATTATGCCAGTACCATTTGTTGAAGATTCTTTCTTTTTTCCATTTTGTATTTTTTGCTTCTTTTTCAAAAATCAGGTGTTCGTAGATGTGTGGATTGATATCCGGGTCTTCAATTTGGTTCCATTGATCCTCCTATCTGTTTTTATGTCAATACCAGGCTGTTTTCAGTACTGTCACTATATAATAGAGTTTGAAGTCAGGGATTTGGTACCCCAGAAGTCCTTTATTGTACAGGATTCTTTTGGCTATCCTGGGTTTTTTGCTTCTCCATATGAAGTTGAGTAGTGTTCTTTCGAGGTCCAGGAAGAATTTTGCTGGGCATTGCATTTAATCTGTAGATTGCTTCTGGTAAGATTGCCATTTTTACTATGATAATTCTACCTACCCAAGAGAATAGGAGATCTTTCCACTTTCTGGTGTCTTCTTTAATTTCTTTCTTCAAAGAATTAAAGTTCTTGTCATACAGATCTTCCACTTGTTTGGTTAGAGTTACTCCAAGATATTTTATGTTATTTGTGGCTATTGTGAAGGGTGATGTTTCTCTGACTTCTTTCTCAGCCCATTTATCATCTGTATATATGAGGGCTACTGATTTTTTTTTTTTGGTTAATGTTGTATCTTGCTACATTACTGAAGGTACTTATGAGTTGTAGAAGTTCCTTGGTAGAATTTTTGGGGTTGCTTATGTAAACTATCATATCATCAACAAATAGTGAAAATTTGACTTCTTCTTTTCCAATTTGTATCTTTTTGATCTCCTTTTGTTGTCTTATTGCTCTAACTAGAACCTCAAGTACTATACTGAATAGATATGGAGAGAGTGGACAATCTTGTCTTGTTCCTGATTTCAGTGGGATCGCTTTGAGTTTCTATCCATTTAGTTTGATGTTGGCTTGCTGTATATGGCCTTTATTATGTTTAGGTATATTCCTTGTATCTCTGCTCTCTCCAAGACCTTTATCATGAAAGGATGCTGTATTTTGTTAAAGGCTTTTTTGGCATCTAATGAGATGATCATGTGGGGTTTTTTCCAGTTTGTTTATATGGTGGATTACATTGACAGATTTTCATATGTTGAACCAACCCTGCATCGCTGGGATGGAACCTACTTGGTTATGGTGAATTATTTTTCTGATGTGGTCTTGGATTTGGTTTGCCAGTATTTTATTGAGTAGTTTTACATCAATGTTCATGAATGGGATTGGTCTGTAATTCTCTTTCTTAGTAATGTCTTTGTGTGGCTTGGGTATCAGGGTAATTGTAGCCTCATAAAAAGACTTTGGCAATGTTCCCTCTGTTTCTATTGTGTGGAACAATTTGAGGAGTATTGGTATTAGTTCTTCTTTGAAAATCTTGTAGAATTCTGCACTGAAACCATCTAGTCCTGGGCTTTTTTTGGTTGGGAGACTTTTGATGACTGTTTCTGTTTCTTTAGAAGTTATAGGTCTGTTTAATTTGCTTATGTGGTCTTGATTTAATTTTGGTAAGTGATATTATATTTATCCAGAAAGTTGTCTGTTTCCTTTAAGTTTTCCAATTTTGTGGAGTACAGGTTTTCAAAATATGACCTTATGATTCCCTGGATTTCCTCCATGTCTGTTGTTATGTCCCCCTTTTTATTTCTGATCTTGTTATTTTGGATATCCTCTCTCTGCCTTTTGGTTATTTTGGATAAAGGTTTGTCTGTTTTGTTGATTTTCTTGAAAAACCAACTCTTTTTCTCATTGATTCTTTGTATTGTTTTCTTTGTTTCTATTTTGTTGATTTCAGCTCTCAATGTGATTATTTCCTGCCGTCTGGTCCTCCTGGGTGAGTTTCCTTCTTTTTGTTCTAGTGTTTTCAGGTGTTCTGTTAACTCACAAGTGTGGGATTTTTCCAGCTTCCTTATGTAGGCGTTCAGTGCTATGAACTTTCCTCTTAATACTGTTTTCATCGTGCCCCATAAATTTGGGTATGTTGTGTGGTCATTTCCATTGAATTTTAGGAAGTCTTTAATCACTTTGCTTATTTCTTTCCTAAATCATTGATGATTCAGGTGAGCATTGTTTAATTTCCATGTGTTTGTGGGCTTTCTGGAATTAGTGTTGCTGTTGAATTCTAGTTTTAAGCCATGGTGACCCTATAAGATACATGGGGTTATTCCAATTTTTTGTATCTATTGAGGTTTGTTTTGTCCCTTAGTATGTGATCAATTTTTGAGAAGGTTCCAAGAGGTGCTGAGAAGAATGTATATTCTTTTATGTTTGGATGGAATGTTCTATAGATGTCTGCTAAGTTCATTTGACTCATTCATTGTTAGTTCCATTATTTCTGTTATTTTTCTGTCAGACGGACCTGTCCAGTGGTGAGAGTGGAGTGTTGAAATTTCCCACTATTAGTGTGTGGGGTTTAATGTGTGATTCAAGCTTTAGTAGTGTTTCTCTTACATATGAGGGTGCCCTTATATTTGGGGCATAGATATTCAGTATTGAGATTTCCTCTTGATGGACTTTTCTTGTGACTAATATGAAATGTACTTCTTTGTTTGTTTTTTTTCTTTGATCGATTTTTGTTTGACATCTATTTTGTTAGAAATTAATATAGCTATACCAAGTTGTTTCTTAGGTCCATTTGATTACAAATTTTTTTTCCAACCCTGTACTCTGATGTCTGTCTTTGAGGTTGAGGTGTGTTTCTTGTATGCAGCAGAAGGATGGATTCTGTTTTTATATCCAATCTATTAGCCTGTGTCTTTTTATAGGTGAGTTGAGTCCATTTATATTAAAGGATATTAATGACCAGTGATTGTTAGTTGCTGTTATTTTAGTTTCCATTGTTGGTGATGTTATTATGTGTGTTTTTCCCTTCTTTGGGATTTGCTGCTATGAGACCATCAATTGTCTGTGTTTTTGTTGATGTAGCCAACTTACTTTTGTTAGAGTTTTTCTTCTAGTACTTTGTGTAGGACTTGGTTTGTAACTTGGTATTGGTTAAATCTGATTCTGTCATGGAATATCTTGTTTGTTCGTCTATGGTGATTGAAAGTTTTGCTGGGTATAATAATCTGGGTTGGCATCTGTGGTCTCTTAATATCTGCATAACACTTGACCAGGACCTTCTGGCTTTCATTGTCTCTGATGAAACGTCAGGTGTAATTCTGATAGGTCTGCCTTTATATGTTACTTGGCCTTTTCCCTTTGCAGCTCTTAATATTCTTTCTTTATTCTGTATGTTTGTTGTTTCTATTATTATGTAGCAAGAGGCCTTTTTTTTTAAAATCCAGTCTATATACACTTCTTATATCTTCCTAGGCATATCTTGCTTTAGGTTGGGAAAGTTTTCTTCTATGATTTTGTTGAATATATTTTCTGTGCTTTTGAGTTGAACTTCTTCTCCTTCTTCTATCCCTATTATTCTTAGGTTTGATCTTTTCATGCTGTCCTACATTTCCTGGATATTTTGTGTTAAGCTTTTGATAGATTTAATGTTTGCTTTGAACAATGTGTCTATTTCCTCTATTGAATTGTCAGCACTTGAGATTCTCTCCTCCATCTCTTGTATTCTGCTGTGTATACTTGCATTTGTGTTTCCTGATTTTTCTCTCATATTCTGTTTCTATAATTCCCTTGGTTTGTGTTTTCTTTATTGTCTCTATTTTGTTTTTCATGTCTTGAATTATTTATTTCATCTGTTTGATTGCTTATTCTTGGTTTTCTTTTAGGGATTTGTTGATTTCTTCCAATTTTTGTTTGTCTTTTCCTCTATTTCTTTCAGGGAATTTTTCATTTCCTCTTTAAGGGCCTCAAACATTCTCCTAAAGTTATTTTACGTCATTTTCCTCTGCTTTATTTATATTGGTGTATTTAAGTCTTACTTTGTAGAGCCACTAGTTTTTGTTGGTGTCATGTTGGTCTTTGTGGTATTGTGCCCTTACCTTGTCTACCCGTCTTTTCCTCTGATTGGTGTAGTTGGGGTGTGTCTCTGATGATCAATCTTCCAGGTGCCAGTGGATCCAAGGCTCAGATTGTTGCTCTTTGTGATGCAGTCAGAGGCATGGTTCCAGTCACCTTGGAAGTCATTTGGTGTTCCCGGAGTTCACTCAGTGCTTGCAGGGGTCGCTCTGCAGTAATAGGGATTGTTTGGGCCTGCTCCCATGGAGGTTGCTTGCTTGGGCTGCTACAGCTGAGGTTGCTGCCTTGGGCCTGCTCCAGCAGAGGTAATTGGCTCAGGCCTGCTTGGTGGAGGTCTCTGGCTTCAGTCTGCTTTCTCAGCAGTGGGTCCCTTGTACTTGCTTCTGTGGATATCCTTGCCTAGGGCCTGCTCCATCTGAGGTTGCTGGCTCAGGCCTGTTCCTTCAAATGTCTCTGGTTTGAGTCTGCTCCTGCAAAGGTCTCTGACTTGGGCCCAGTCCTGCAGAGGTCTCTGGCTCGATCCTGCTTCCTTGGAGGTTCCTGACTTGTGCCCTCAAGATTATTATTAACCTAAAGATTCTTTTGTCTCCCTGCGTCATAATATAACTAGGATATATTACTCTAAATCTAGCGGTTCAGTTTATTTTCCTTTGATTAAAGTAACAAACAGTACTTCTAGATATAAATAACCACATAAATATTTTCACTCCACATTATTGCTCTACCTAATATGTCTGTCTTCCTTGTCGTATTGAGTTCCCTTATGTCATTGCTGTCTCAGAGAATGCATAGTGCTTGGGCTTCTGGGCTAGTGACCAGAGCTGTTGTGACAAGGAGAAATGACACAAAATCTTGTGACATTAACAGAAGTGTCAAATATTTTTTCCAGGCAAACAGAGCAGTTTTGGCAAGCTGCAAGAGCTTGAGTGTTGTGTTGTCAGCTCTAATCAATGGAACATCTATATGGATGATTAGCCAGGTACCTTTCAATAGTGTCCGAAATTCCACTCTATTGGGCATGTGTTGCATGATTGGTAAGTTCAGACGTTGGTTGTGTATGATAGAAAGCCTGGGTAGGTCCCTTATCCTATGTATTTGCTTGACAGGTGGTTGTGGACCATGCTTAGAATGGAGTGGAAGCGTCTACCATCCTGCACCCCCAACTCTGGCATAAACCTCAGTGTGTGCCTTGTGCTCTGAGTGTATTATGGAGGATAGACCATGCTGTTGACATCAGAATTCTCAGGGCACCTAGCTTCAAATACAACAAATCATTATTTTTTTCTATTATTTGAAAATAAACACAAATTTTCTATTTTATAGCTGGAGAAATTTAGGTAGCACATAGATTCTAACAGGACACTCACGGGAGGGAGGAACCACATAGATGTTAGGTAGCACATAGATTCTAACAGGACACTCCTGGGAGGAAGGGACCAGATAGGTGTTAGGTAGTGCATAGATTCTAACAGGACACTCCTGGGAGGAAGGGACCAGATAGGTGTTAGGTAGTGCATAGATTCTAACAGGACACTCCTGGGAGGAAGGGACCAGATAGGTGTTAGGTAGTGCATAGATTCTAACAGGACATTCCTGGGAGGAAGGGAGCAGTAGATGTTAGGTAGCACAGAGATTCTAACAGGACACTCCCAGGAGGAAGGAGTTATTGCTATCTTCCAGTAGTGGTCTGGGACTAGGGTAGAATTTGGTCCTGAGGGCCCTCTAGTACATGAGGAAGAAGTCAGATTCTGAGAAACTGATGCCGAGAACAACTGCTGAGCTCCCTCGGGAGAGCCGTCATTGGAAGAGGGCAGATGCCCAGAGTCAGAGAGGCTGAAACATCTTACCACCGAGCATATTGCATCCTATCTGCTCCTTCCCTCCACTGTGAATGGAAAAGTGCCTTGTCATCCCCATCCATCTTGTCATCAGTCTGTTTTAGAAACTCCAACAGGCCCCAGCGGGGGGATGGCTAACATCATGTCCTCAGGTCTTGGGGAAAACTTGTTCTGAATCCTGTCAAGATGCAGGATACTGCTGTAGAGAGGTGATGCTCAGTGCATGCCCAGGTTAGGATGCAGGATGCTGCTGTAGGGAGGTGATGCTAAGTGCATGCCCAGGTTAGGATGCAGGATGCTGCTGTAGGGAGGTGATGCTCAGTGCATGCCCAGGTCAGGACGCAGGATGCTGCTGTAGGGAGGTGATGCTCAGTGCATGCTCAGGTCAGGACGCAGGATGCTGCTTTAGGGAGACGATGCTCAGTGCATGCCCAGGTCAGGACGCAGGATGCTGCTGTAGGGAGACGATCCTAGTGCATGCTCAGGTCAGGATGCAGGATGATGCTTTAGGGAGACAATGCTCACTGCATGCCCAGGTCAGGATGCAGGATGCTGCTGTAGGGAGACGATGCTCAGTGCATGGATGTGAAAGATGCTTAGGAGACAAATGTCTAGGATCTGTTGGTGGCTGGATACAGGAGCTAAAGGAAGGAGCAAGTAGTCAGGGCACTCAGACCCTTCCTAGGAGAGTGGAGTGGCTTTTGCAGAAGAATGTGGTGGATGAGGCATGGGCAGAAACTGCTGAGGGGAATGGAAGCCAGTCACAAATCCATAGCCCATCCTGTTTCGCTGGCTGAATTTTCCAGGTGTTCCTTCTAGAGTCACAGATTTAGGCCAGGAAGGCTCAACTGTTGCCCTGCCCCACAGGAGGTTAGTGATGCTGTGTTAACAAGGACTCCAGACCACTTGTTCTAAGGTTAAACTGGCTCGGTTCCTTCCATGTTCTCTCTTCTTGACTTGCAGACAATGTCTTCTCCTTGTGTCCCTGTGTCCTAAACTCCTTAGAGAACCAGGGTTGGGTGAATTAGGGCCCATTATAAGGGATTCGTTTAATTACCTCCCTCAAAACCCAGCTCCAAATGCATAGTATCCTGAAGTCCTGGGGTTGGGCTTTAACGTAAGAATTGAGGGGGACCCTGTTCAGTCAGTAAGGAGGATGTCCTACCTTAGTGACCTCCCAGATTACAGTAAGCCAGGAGGTGAATTGCCTTTGTCAGTCTAGGGCTTGGCTGTTGCTCTCCAAGTTAGGGGGAAGCCATGTGTACATAGGGTACCATGCACAGGGTACATGCACATACGTGTATGTACACATACCTGAATTGGGTTGGGCTGGATGGAGAAGCTGCAGACTCTTCTGTTTGCATTGGGAAGCCTGAGCTGTGAGAAGGACCCTGGCTGCCCAGCTGACAGCCCAGCACTGAAATTTCGGTGAAGAAAGACAGCAGATGGGGTGTTTTGTCTGTATCCCACGGTCTGTCTGTTTCTGCACACAGTGCCTTGCAAAGCAGACAAATCCACGCATCTCTACTGAGCACCTTCATTGAGCCAAGAAAGGTGCTGCTGGTGCGTGCTCTTCCTGTACAGTGTACCCAGGGTCTAAAGTCACACTCCAAGAGGAGCTCCTGAAAGCTGGGCCACCAAAGAGACCAGGTGTGTGGGACAGGACAACGGGCAACTGCTGTGATGCCACCTGGAAATTCTTCCCTGTGACAACCCTGCATTTGGCCCAGATGGTGAGAGCATTGAGTTTGCTTCCTCAGAGGCCTTATCGACTTCTCTGCTCTTCTCACTGTGGCTTGCATTGAGTGGGGAGACACGCCCTGCTGCCCCGGAATCATGTTCCTCAGCTTACTGAGGTTGTCCTGTTATTTAATTAAAAATTTTCCAGCAGTAGTTGAGTATATCATGATCAATTCTCTCGAGTACTTGTGTAGTACACGGAGTAGGGATTATAAAGGTCTCATTTTCTTTGACTAAGTGACACCCCATCTTGTCTTTTTGCTACAGAGAACATTCTTTTGCTTGTTCTTGTTAGTGAAACAGTAAATGGATTCATAGCCTGCCGGAAACCTGTTTGCAATGTATTATTTAAACAACCTCCATAGGCAAGAGAAGACATTTTGAAAGTCTTAGAAATGGATGGCTTTTGTATGTGTGTCTGTGTGTGTGTATACATGTGTTCACATATGCATGTGTGTAGGTGCACATGTGTATGGTTGTGCATGTGTGTGCATGCATACAGAGGTCAAAGGGCAGTATGTTGTTCAGGTGTTTCTCAGAAGGCAGGCATGTTTTTTGCTGGCTAGTCAGGGAGCCCCAGGGGTCTTCCTGTCTCCCCAGTGCTGTGATTACAAGCACAGGCCAGTATGTTGGGTTTCTTACATGGTTCTGGGGATCAGTCTTGGGTTCTGGTGCTTGCTTTGCTAACTGTGCTGTGTTCCCAGCCCCTGATAACTTTTAAGTAGCAGTTTGCTAGTGGAATTTTGTCCTGTCTCCAGGCTAGTGCACAACATAGGACTATCACAAAAAGAGAGGTTCAGGGACTGGCAGCTCACTTCTTGTCTTGTCTGTAAGAGGGTTATAGTCTTCAGTCATTTCTAGCAGTTCCTTTACTCTTTGCACTCAGAGGGAAGATGGCATGTTATGGTTGTGATGTTTTATGCTTGGTAGGTATACGCACTACGTTTTGTGGTATTGGCCTATGCGTCTGGCTGAGGTCCACTAAGTAAAGCCCAGTGATTTTCCCTCAGAAAATCAGTCCTTATTGAACAGAGAAAATGGCTGCAGGATGGATACCTGTAAATGAAATGAAAATGTTTCTTGTAAATGAAACCTGCCACCTGGTTCTCAGTAAACCATAAATGATGGTGCCTTGGACTCCTCAGGAAGCCCAGAGTTCATCTCCAGGTTTCTCCATACAGGGTTTTAGCATTGTTTCTAAATGATTAGGGCAGTAGCCCATAGAAAGCTATTCTGACCATTCCTGTGTTGATGCTTTTCATGAACACTCTTAACCGATGTAGCAGATGGGGAGTTTAGCCCCATCAGAGCATAACCTGGCATTGAATTGAGTTATAAACCAAGTATCACTCAGCAGGTATAACTTGGAAGCATGGTTCACAGGGGGAGGTCAGTCATAATACACCATAGAGGGTAAGAAGAGGCCATGTATGCTTTTAGGCTCCTTAAGAGAATTAGTGGTTATAGTTAGAATTAATAATTGTAAGAGTGGAGTAACAGCATCTCCTATGGACAGGAGTACTAAGCTGACTATTTGAAACAATGGTGAGCACTCCCTCCTTGGCACCATTGTCCCTCCAGATGCCTGGGTGCTGACTGAGCCAATTATCGTGCCTAGCTAGACGTTGGCCTTGGAAGGCATCTGTCCTAGAGCAGAGTGCAGTTAGTGGAAAAGCAATTGTTAGAAAGAACACAGTCTCTTCTGAGCACAGTCTTGTTATGCGTGTTTTTAATGGATGTTACTGGTGGTGGTGTGGTGTTTTGGGTTTTTTTTAAGTTTCTGAAGCACCTTTCTGTCATTTTTGCCTCTCTCATTTCTCTGTTTCTCTAAGAGTAAAGAGCTAGAACTGCATGTCAGCCTTGGCATTTACTTTGTCTGTTCCTGTTAAAATTATATTTATACTTGTTTACCTAACAAGAGCTAATTTCAGCACATTTGTTAGTTTTTAGATATTCTGACTTTTTTATTTTAAAAGTGATTTATGCTTATGCAACATTCAGTGCATACAGGAAACTGGAGTGTGTCTGCTCCTCTCTCCTACCCCATAAATAGTAGCACTAAAAGTTTTGTCATTTCTTCCTAAATATTTTATCTCTTGATACTTTCAACAAAATTATGTCATTTCTAATAGCACCTGCCAGTTCCTGTTTGCCCTAGCCCTGCCCAACATCAAGTTCCCTCAAACTGCCAGAACAGAGTGCGGTGGTGTTTTTTGCTTGATGCAGGTTTTCTCTGTTCTTATCACTGCTTAAGGCCACCATACACAGATGGGACACACCACTGTACACAGCGGGGACATACCACTGTACACAGTAGGGACACACCACCGTACATAGCAGGGACACACCACCGTACACAGTAGGGACACACCACTGTACATAGTAGGGACACACCACTGTACACAGCAGGGACATACCACTGTACACAGTAGGGACACACCACCGTACATAGCAGGGACACACCACCGTACACAGTAGGGACACACCACTGAAGACGTAAGTCACAAAACAATCCCACACCAGTTTGGAATTATGATTAATAAAAGGGTTATTTATTTAAAGGGAAAAACTTACAGATCACCGTCCTAGACAACAGCCCTCTGCGTGGCCAGGAAAGGAGTCTAGTAGCTGGAAGCGGAGCCGGAAGCAAAAGGGGAGAGAGCAGGGCTACTTCTGCTTTTTAAAGCGAAAGAGACCACACCCAAGTGGGCTGGTATCTTAAAGGCTATTGGCTGAAGGAGCGGAAGACTCTCCCGCAGCACCTCCCCCTTTTGTTTAAGTAAGAAAGTTCCAAACCTGATACAAAACAATATACACTAGGAACAGATATCAAGTATAAGATTAGAATTACAATCAGCACAAACAATATTAAGCAAGGAACATATGCTAAATGTTTTAATAAACATTCTATCCTAAGGAGTCTAAGTCCTGTATTGGAAATGGCTTGGCTAGATCATAAGAGGACAATAACTATGATTATCTAATCTTCAACCCTATCGAAGGCCTGAGAAGGGAGATAATATTACTTGAGCAGTTAGGAAGTACAATCAAATAGCTTCCAAAGCTAGCAATATATGACAGAGACAACTGGCTACCTGGGCAATCACCCAAAGTCTCATTTGCAACATTGAAGCAACCAACTTTGGCTAAGGCCTAGAATAACTGACAGACCATTTTCAAAGGCAAGAAATTTTTCAAAACCATCTTACCCTGTCTTGGCAAGATTTGACAGTCCTGTTTATCCATTTCTAGATACTATATCTTGTCAATGGTTGAGGCGTGGGCATTTCTTTGCCTGAAGGCCAGTTTTTGCCAAGAAGGAAACAGGCTCCAAGTGGAGTGTCTTCGGTACTCAACATTCTCTCGGGAATAGATGGGTGCAGCCAGGAGCAATCATGTCTCATGTCAACAAAACCCTAAGTTATTTAAATGCCATGTTCCACAGATCCTTGAAGTGGTTGAAGATTATCTATACAGAATATAATCTCTATGTATCTAAAGAACCTGAATAGTCTAACAATAAGTATGACAAACATAGATGACTATTGATCTATAATTCTTAATACCTATCTAACTTAAAGACTAAGACAATAAACAACTGTGCAATAAATGAGGACAATGACCTCCAAATGTAAACAATGTATAAGTATCTTGATCAGAGGTAGAAATGTACACTGCAATATGGTAAATATATATATATATATATATATATATCAATACATAAAAATGTTTTAAACAGAGGTAGAAGCATGCATGCATACAGTATTCAATATAATTTAACTTTGTATCAATATACAAGAATCTATACCAATGTAATTGTCTGTAAACAATAACTCACAAATACCAATCTCTTATCCTATCATCCAATTTTCCCTCTTTTTTTTTCAAAAAGATCCCTGAGCTTATAAAATTCCTCCCCCAACCCTCAACCATACACTAATTATAATCAACCCCTAAATGATGTCCCTAAGCCTGAGGACAAACTTTGCTGGGAGAGGGGACGTCGTCCTCTAGAATTACTTCCAGCTGTCATGGGGGCTACGTTCTTTCTAGGGGATCCTGTGAAAGTAAAATGATGGTTAAATTTCAAGATTAATGTCTGGGAAGATTGCAAATAGTCTCTGAGTATTTTGTGAAGGTCTGGCCAGAATGTTGTAAAAGATGTGCACCATTTCAGCTAACCAAGTTGGAACCATCTTGTGTAGCTGGCACCCAAAACAGGTCCTGTAGTAGCGCTATCAGTATCATGACGTCATATCAACCAGGTGGAGCTGTTGTTATGGGGCTCCATCTTCTTCCTGGAAACCTCAAAGATTACTGCAGGAAAATTCATTGTTCATTGTGGAAAGCTTAAACATTATTTATATAGACATAAACAGACATATATATTCAATGAAAGGTATGATAAAGACAAAAATAGATATAAAGAAAAGCAAAGATGTTTTCTAAATTCTTTTTTCTTTCTGTCCCACATCAAATGGCTCTTGACATGAGATAGAAACTCTGGGTTTTTTCTTTTAACAACATGCTTGGATTTAAAGAAGGACAGAGCCATTGTCCAACTCTAAAACCAGCTCTATATATTCATAAACATATACATACATACATATACATATATATAAATGTATACATTGTATCATTTGTACTTACGAACCATATTTGTTTTTCTTGATGATCCTTATTGGATAGTTATTTTTCTCCCTGCCATCATTCCAACATCAGGGGTCTCTTGAATTTTTGAAGATGAGTATTGTCCTGCAAAGACAAGAATAAGACCTTGCCCCCATCCTGTATGCTTTTCTTACCACCTGTATGGTTATCACCATTGTGGATGAGCTGTCATTTCTCTGTTTCAATAGGTTTCTCCTTTTCAAAGCAAATCTTTATTAATTTTGATGGTATCCATAATTTTTCATCTTCTGTGGAAACAAGAGCAAAACCCCTTCCCCAATGTAGTTCATCTCCTGGTTTCCATTATGAGGTCAACACATCCTTGAAATATACTGCTTGATTCAATTCAGAAGTTTTTTCCATTATTCAATGCCTCTCTGCTGCTGTTGTTCCTTTCTCATTAGCATTAAGAAAATTCAGGTTAATAAAGCATTATGCAGTCTATTTCTGGGGTATTTTCCATCCCTTTCTGTTTGTTAAGCATATCTTTTATAGTACGATTTGATTTTTCTATAACTGCTTGACCTGTAGGATTATTTGGTATACTTGTAACATGCTTAATATTATAATAAGCAAAAAAAGTTTTATTTTCCTAGAGACATAAGCTAGACCATTATCTGTCTTTATTTGTGCAGGTATACCCATGATGGCTATAACTTCCAATAAATGTGTGATTACTGAATCAGCCTTTTCTAAGCTCAGGGAAGTTGCCCATTGAAAACCTGAATATGTGTCTATAATGTGGTGTACATATTTTAATTTACCAAATTTCGTAAAGTAGAACACATCCATCTGCCAGATTTCATTCCTTTGAGTACCCTTTGGGTTACTTCCTGCAGGTGCTTGATTATAGAAAGAGCAAGTAGGGCATCTCTTTGTAATCTCCTCAGCTTGTTGCCATGTAATAGAAAACTCTTTCTTTAAACCTTTGCTATTGACGTGATTGTTTTTATGAAATTCTGAGGCCTGCAACATGCTTCCAATCAATAATTGATAGATTATTTCTGCATTACCTTGTGCTAGAGGACCTGGCAGACCCATATGGGATCGTATATGTATTGTGTACATAGGACAAAGTCTAGTCCTGATTATGTCTTGCACCTGGATAAACAATGAAGCCAATTCTGTATCATCTGGTATAAATTCAGCTGTTTCAATATGCAAGATAACTCTTTCTGGATATTGTGAATGCGTAACTATATTAAGAGGTTCTTTAAAATCCCTTAGCACCATAAGAATGGCATATAATTCTGCCTTCTGGGCAGAATTATAAGGGTTTTGTTCCACCTTACTCAATTCTTCTGATTTGTAACCTGCTTTCCCTGATTTATTTGCATCAGTATAAAATGTACAGGCTCCAGTTATTGGTGCATCACATACAATTTGAGGAAGAATCCAAGAAGTTCTCTTTATAAGGTTAAGTCTATCACTTTTGGAATAGTTGCTATTAATTTCTCCCAAAAAATTGGCACAAGCTCTTTGCCATGGTTCATTGTCTTCCCATAACTTTTTTATTTCATCAGTAGTAAAAGGCACTATAATTTCTGCTGAGTCTATACCTGGTATTTGATGAAGTCTCAGTTTACCTTTTATAATCAATTCATATAAGTTTTTAATTTTTTACTTGGTTTATGTGGTATAAATATCCATTCTAAAATAATATCTTCCCTCTGCATTAAAATTCCCATAGGAGAAATTTTGGAAGGCAATATGACTAGGATACAACTAAGATTTGGATTCACCCTATCGATATTTGCCTCCTGTAATTTTTCCTCAACCATTGTCAGTTCCTTTTCTGCTTCAGCTGTTAATTCTCGGGGACTATTCAAATCTGTATCACAATCTAAGGTTTTGTTTAAATGAGCTATTAGATTAGGTGTTACACCAACAGCTGGTCGTAGACTGGAAATGTCTCCTAACAATCGTTGAAAGTCCTTAAGAGTCCATAACAGGTCTCTCCTAATTTATGCCTTTTGTGTTCTAATTTTCTGTAAACCTATTCTGTAACCTAGGTAATTAACAGAATCTCCTCTTTGAATCTTTTCAGTAGCAATTTGTAATCCCCATTTAGGCAAGACTTTCTTCTTCAAACATCCTTTCTAAAGTATCTTTATTTGAATCAGATAACAAAATTTCATCCATGTAATGATAAATTATAGACTTAGGAATTTGCTTACGAATTATTTCCAATGACTTAGAAAATATTGTAAAGGTATAATGAAAAAACAATCTTTCAAATCAATAACTATAAGAGGCCATCCTTTTGGTAATAGAGAAGGCAAAGGAACTCCAGATTGTAGGGGACCCATAGTTTGAATTATCTTGTTGATAACTCTTAGATCTGTCACCGTTCTCCATTTACCAGATTTCTTTTTTTACAACAAACACAGGAGAATTCCAAGGGCTGGTTGATTCTTCAATATGGTGAGCATCTGGTTGCTCTCATACCAGCTGTTCCAAAGCCTGTAATTTATCTTCAGCTAGGGGCCACTGCTTGATCCATTTTGGCTTCTCAGTTAACCATTTTAAAGGTAGGGCTGTTGGTACCACTAAAGGTTTGCTAGTTGCTGTATGTTCTGGTACAGCTTGAATGGCTGGTGACCTTTTTCCATAATACCTCATTATATTCTTCCCAGAATTATGAGTTCCTGGGACTACAGGAATATTAATCTGGGTATTCCATTGCTGTAGCAGGTCATGACCCCATAAATTTATTGCAATATTGGCTATATATAGCCTTCATCTTCCTATTTGTCCTTCAGGCCCTATGCATTCAACCCATCTCATGCTTTGTTTTACACAAGATAGGGTTCCAATTCCCAGGAACAGAACATCTACCTCTTGAAGAGGTCAATTTGGATGCCAAGATTCTGGAGTAATGATACTTACATCTGCACCTGTGTCTAATAAGCCTTCAATAAAAATGCCATTTATACAGACTCTTAGCTTTGGTCTTTGATCGTTAATAGAAGTCTGCCAAAATATACATTTACTCTGTCCTACTGGATTTTTTGACTCATCCTCCACATTTAACCTATCATTTAGACCAGTATTGCTTTTTACAGCAGACATTGGATTTTTAAATTTTCTTGGTGAGACACGTTCTCCACTGTAACTGGGAATGACTGGGCCACTTTTGGCTTGGGGGCCTGCGAGAGGCCCCTCAAGGGGTTTCCCGATGGTATCGGGTTGCCTTATCTATCTGTTGTTGACCTGCATTCATTGGTCCAATGTCGGCCTTTACCACACCTCAATATATACCTGAAAGCCAAGGTCTCCTATTTTTGTCATTCCCAGAGGAGATATTATTCCTAGAAATTCCTTGCCTGAAATCCCTTTTCAGATGTCCTAATTTACACAATTAAAACATTTGGCAATTTGATGGCTCCTCATTGCTTTGGAAATCGCTTCTCCTACCCAAGATTCAGCATTATAGTCAAATGTCTCAACATTCATCATATGCGGAATCCATTCATCCATAGGTGCTGATCTAGACCTTAAAGGCCCAATTATCTTTTTACATTCTAAGTTTGCATTTTCAAAAGCCAGAGATTCAAGAATTATTCATTTAGCTTCTGGGTCTCTTACTCCTATTTGCAGAGCCTTAATTAATCTTTGCAAAAAGTCAGTAAAGGGTTCTCTCTGTCCCTGCCTAACCCTGGTATATGATTCGATCCTTTTCCTTGATTCTTGTATCCTATCCCAAGCATTCAAGGCTGCTTTGTGGCATAGGGACAATACTTCCTCATCGTAAAGAGCTTGGACCTGTGGATCAGCATATGCTCCTATGCCAAGAATTTGATCTTGGGAAACCTCCACACCTTTTGCTCTTCCTTGCTGTTCCATATGTTTGGATTCTTCTCTGAAATAAATTCCAAACATCAAGGAAGGTCCATCATCCAATACTGCGGACACTAACTGAGAGAAATCATGGGGGTAGCTATGACATTAGAAGCCCAAGTACTTATCATTTCCTTAACAAATTCAGTGTGCAAGCCACAATTAACGACAGCTTGCTTAATTTCTTTTAGATCATTCATTCCTATTGGCATCCATCTACCTTCTTTGAAACCCAGAATCCAGGGGTAGAGAACAGCAACCCAGAAGCCACATATGCCTCCATGTGACAAAGAGTTGCCCCGAGGGGTTGCAGCGTTCAGCAACCGCTTGCGCTCTGACTTGCACTGCTTAAGCGCTGCGCTGCAAGGGGGATTTAAAAACCGCTCAGAAAAGAGCAAACCAGGAGGGAAGAGACTGTCCAGGCCCGTGGATCCCAGGAGACATGGAGTTTAAATCCATGTGGGGAGGCAAATGATAGGGTACGTGGGAACTTGAAGCCAATCCAAGGTGTGTAAAGAGGAAATAAAAAGAATTGCAGCAAGAAAAGCCACTGCGTGATATTCTATATTGAACTGCTGGCTCCAGACACAGGCCGTGGCTGAGGGAGGGCTCATGCCAAGAGGAGCTGGCAGCAGGCAGCCAAGCTGGGGGGGTTCTAAAACCAAACATTTGGCACCAGATGAAGGCGTAAGTCACAAAACAATCCCACACCAGTTTGGAATTATGATTAATAAAAGGGTTATTTATTTAAAGGGAAAAACTTGCAGATCACCATCCTAGACATCAGCCCTCTGCATGACCAGAAAAGGAGTCGTGGAGCCGGAAGCGGAGCCAGAAGCAAAAGGGGCAAGAACAGGGCTACTGCTGCTTTTTAAAGTGAAAGAGACCACGCCCAAGTGGGCTGGTATTTGGCTGAAGGAGTGGAAGGAGCTCCCTCAGCACACCACCATACACAGCAGGGACACACCACCATACACAGATGGGACACACCACCATTCACAGTAGGGACATACTACCATTCACAGCAGGGACACACTACCATTCACAGCAGGGACACACTACCATTCACAGTAGGGACATACCACCATACACAGTAGGGACACACCACCATTCACAGCAGGGACACACCACCATACACAGATGGGACACACCACTGTTCACAGTAGGGACACACCACTGTACACAGTAGGGACACACCACCATTCACAGTAGGGACACACCACCGTTCACAGATGGGACACACCACCATTCACAGATGGGACACACCACCATTCACAGTAGGGACACACCACCATTCACAGCAGGGACATACCACCATTCACAGATGGGACACACCACCTTTCACAGATGGGACACACCACCTTTCACAGTAGGGACACACCACCATTCACAGTAGGGACACACCACCATTCACAGCAGGGACACACCACCGTTCACAGTAGGGACACAGCACCGTTCACAGCAGGGACACACCGCTGTTCACAGATGGGACACACCACCGTTCACAGCAGGGACACACCACCATACACAGATGGGACACACCACCGTTCACAGTAGGGACGCACCACCGTTCACAGTAGGGACGCACCACTGTTCACAGTTGATACACACCACCGTTAGCAGATGAGGTCCCAGTTAATGCCACAAGGAACAGGCCTGCTGTGGGCTCTTGTGTGTGCTTCTTCAAGCTGGTGTCCCTCTGGTCCCTCACTGAAAGTCTGAGCTGATAGTTGTTAATGTCCCTGTGAGGGAAGTTTTAAAGTCACGCTGTGATTTCTGCTGTGGAATTGGTGCCTGCACTGACTGTTCTGTGTCCAGCCTAAACTGAAGAAGGGACATTGCTGGCCCCATTCCCACCTCTTGAGGGTTGGGCCAGAAGTGTGACTCTGGCAAGTCACCCCTTCCTGTGCTATACTTTCCCTGCCTGGATCAGGGTGGCAGCATTGACCTGAAGCTCCCTGAGCATGCAGAAAATCTCAGGTGACATCAGACCTGCCTTCTCAGAGGAGAGGGGAAGGAGGCCAAACATGTACTACGTGTTGAATACTTACGTATGTGATCTCATTCATCCCCACATTTCCCTAATGGAGTTTTAGGGCCTAACCAGAAACCCAAAGCTCAGAGGACCTTGTACTCCCTCAAAGTGCAGCTCAAGTTCTCTGAGTCCAGGGACCTCACCTGCTCCTTCCTGAAATGCCAGCCCAAAGGGAGGTATCGTGAAGTTGTCAGCACTGGTGTCTGGTGGTAATCATGACTGCATCCATCACCCCCATCCCTGAACTTTAAGTTCCGGCACCCACTGCTGTCAGCACCCCGCCCAGAGATGTAATGTGTGCAGTTCATTGGTACCCAGTACACCCTTTTTGCTGTGCACCCGTAACCCCATTTCATAAGGTCCTTGGAAAACTGAAGCTTCTTCCTATACTTCTCATTCTTTCCTGCCTGTGGCTACAGTGGCCTCCATCCTAGCTCTTGTCCCTGAACCTGACCCCTTTGTACTCTTATACTGGGTGCTTTCAAATGTCAACTTGACACAAGCTAGAATCATCAGAGGTCGGAACCTCAGCTGAGGAAATGACTCCATGTCTGATGTCAAAGGGCTCTTCAGATCTCCAGCTCCTTTCGGCTGTGTTGACTGCAACACACTTCTTTCTTTTAGGCTGGTTCCACTCCCTGTCAGCAGCTCTCCTTGGCAGGTATCCCATGGCTCTGACATCTCCAGCTTCTTGGGATCTCCAAGGCCACCCAGGATTCAGCTTCACAGCTTCATGCGATGACATCTGTAGGCCTCCATGCAGGAACACCCCTAATATGCTTGGCCTCAACAGCTTTGCTTAGTCATAGAGGGGGATTCCATAACCCCTTTCTTGTATTCTTGACTCTAAAGCCAGGCTGTGTAGCTGGTGCATGCCTTTAATCCCAGCACTCAGGAGGAATTCCAGGACAGTGGGCCACACAAAGAAACACTCTCTCAAGGAAACCAGTTTGCTGGGGCAGGAACGTGCCCCACTTATTCAAACAATTTTCACCAGCTTTATGTTTCCAGTGCTGTCCTTCATTGGCTGGTCCTAGAGCTCACTCTGTAGATGAGGCTGCCTCAGACTCAGAGAGCCATCGGCTGCTGCCTTGAGTCTGGGATTGCAGTTGGCAGCTTAGCTGGGTGGGGTCTTGCTCTGAGGTCGCCACTCCTTTATTCCAGCTACCATCACACTTTTCCTTCCTCTGTCCACACCTCCTAGACCCCTTCTCTTCACACACTGTACAGTTTGTATTCTTCCTTGCTTAGCTTAGTCCTTGCTGTTAAGAGTCTGCCTAAAACTGACCAGTAATAAACACACACAACACAGTCCATATGAGGCTACTTGGAAATCTCCTCTGCCAAAGTTGTTAAATTTAGCTTCAGGCAGAATTTTTGGACAAGGGCAGAAAGCAGCCACATTCTTTGCCAAAATATCACCAGAATGATCTTTAGGCCACATACTAAAATTCTTATCCCCTGAAACCTCCTGAGTAGGGCTCCCACAGTTTAAATCATGCTCAGCAGCACTATGTTCCTTCCTACTAGGGTGGCCCATTAAGCCCTACTTAGAGCTCAATATGTTCCATAGTCCTCCAAACAAACACATGCTCAGGCCTCTCACCACAGTAGCCCAGTCCACGACCATGCAGAGCAAGCATTCAAATCCATGAGCTCTTAGAAGCCATTCCTATTCACACCACCACAGCTGTTGCCAAGGCTGTTGGTTGCTGTCCACAAACTGAGAATTGCTGAAGACATCTCGACAAACATGGAGAAGTAAAGCTGCTGCCTAACTAGAGCCCTCACCCCTCCTGACTAGTGTTCATGGTACTGGAAAGTCCTCTGCACACTGACACAGGAGAAGGCCACCACCAACCCAGCTACAGACTCCTCGGTATGCAGCGGTGACCCGCCTGCCTGAAATGCTGGGGCGACAGTCGACGCCGATGTAGGACTCAAGGCCCACTCCAGGAGACTGAGCCCGTGCCTAACACGGGTAGCTAAGCAGCTGAGACTAGATAGGCCATGAGCCTAGAAGAAAACCAAATAGTATTGTTCTGGTAAAGGAACACAGCAACAAAATGACTCCTAACTACCTTCTGCTGTACCCGTAGAGCAGTGCCTCCCCAGCCACGGTCAGAGAAGCTGCCTCCCGCAGGAGATGCGAACTAATAGAGACCCATACTGGACAGTGTGCTGAGAGTGAGAGACTTTGAAACACTGGGTCCTAAATGGGCTGTCTTCATCAGTCCCCTCCTCAGCACTCAGGAAGAGGAGACAGGAAAACGTTATGAGCCAGAGGGGGTAGAGAACAAGGAAAGAGTGTCTTCCAGACCCAACTGGACTGATGCACAGATGAAATGGCACAGACTGGTAACATGCAAAAGACCTGCATGGGTCCAACTAATGCTGTCCTAGTACTGAGAGAGGGAGGGGTAGACAAGAGCCCCCATCCCTAACCATGAAGCTATCTCCAACTAATAACCACTTGCAGAAGAAAAATCACTTTTCTCTAATGGAGTGTCATTACACATATAAGCCACACTTAAAGGCATGTCCATGCCCACCACTCTGTGTGTGTGTCGGGGGGGGGGTGCGTGTGTGTGCATGTGTGTGATTTATTGGAATGACTTACAGGATGCAGTCCAGCTAATCCAACAATGGCTGCCTGTTTATGAAAAGTCCAAGAACCCAATAGTTGCTCAGTTCACAAGGCTGGATGTCTCAGCTGGTCTTCTCTTCAGCAGTCTCCGGAATCCTGAAGAAGTGAGCTGTAATGCCGTGAAGGGATGGACTTGCTAGCAAGGTGTGGGCAAGCCGGCAGAGAGTCCTTCTCTATGTCTTTATTTAGGCTATGGTAGAAGGTGTGGCCCAGATTAGAGGTTCGTCCTCACGATCCAGATTAAAAGTGCATCTTCTTACTTCCTATTAAGCAAAAATCCCTCACTGATGGGTTTTGCATTTTTGGATTTTAGTTAATTCCAGATGTAGTCAAGTTGATAACCAAAATAATCATCACAACAATGGTATTTTTTTGTAGACAGCTGTCTCTTATTGCTTTGTTTGGACATTTTTTATATCTTACTGGTCTTTTGCTTGTATTTTATGGTTTCTTATTTGATGTTTTATGGTGTGTGTGTGTGTGTGTGTGTGTGTGTGTGTGTGTGTGTGTGTGTGTGAACGCACACGTGCAGGCATATGCCTGGGTGTGTGTTGTGTTTCTTGTTCCTTTTGTATTCTGGTTTGTTTGTATTTGCCTGTTTTTCATTTTTAAATATAGAGAGAAAGAAAACATGGGAGTTGATGGGGTGGAAGGTGGGGAGTTTCTGTGAGGAGATAAAGGATGAAAAGCTGATCAGAATAGATTTTATGAAAAAAAATATTTTCAATTAAGAAAATGAAAAATGCTTTAATGTTTTCTTAAAATACATACACACACACAGAGAGACTGAAGGTGGTGGCACATGCCGTTAATCCCAGCACTCAGGAGCAGAGGCAGACGAATCTCCGTGAGTTCGAGGCCAGTCTGGTTTATAAGAGCTAGTTCCAGGACAGGCAAGACTGTTACATTGAGATACCATGTCTTGAAAAACAAAACAAAACAAGAAAATACAAATACAAATAAATTTAAAGCAAGTGGAGATGCTGTATACACCACAGTGTCATAAAGTTCAAGCCCAAGGAGCTGGCTTAGCACCCTCACCTGAGACCCAGGACCTTTGTTCATGGCCTGGACAGCCCCGTTCAAATCCCGGCAGCCCTCTGATTAAGCTGTTCTGTCTGGTGTGGGCCAGTCTTGGTACAGTGCCTGACTTGCCGGGACTTTAGAGTGGCATTCTCTGTCAGGGTGGCAGGAGGAGGGGTGGCCAGGGTGGCAGGAGGAGGGGTGGCCAGGCTGGCAGTGCTCCATGGGTCTCCATGAGGAGCATAGTGACCAATGGACATTGGTCATTGGAACTCCTGGGAAGCAGTCCAGCATGTTCAAGGTCTGAGCTAGCAGCTTAGTCACATGAGAAAGAACCAGCAGAGCCTCAGAGGTCCTCAGCACAGGCGCACTTTGTCTGGGGTCTGCTGAAGAAGGCACTTGCAGGTCCATGGCACTTGCAAACCTGGATTCAGAACTAGTTAACCAGGTCATTCCAGCTAAGTGAAATTTCAGCCCTGTTACCAGCACCTCCTCCTAGTCCCTGTGCTAGGCGGTACCCTGTTTCTCCAGCTTAGGCCATTAGCTGTACACATAGACTGAAGCCTCACCTCTGCTGTGTGGCTCCTCCCCCTCCCAGAAAGTTCCACTAGAGATGACATGACTGGGGTGCAACAGCCTGGGTTACAGTCTATGAAACTTCTATAATAAGCCCTGGAGCCTTCTGACAAAAAGCACCTCTTAAGAGAACTCTCTGTCTCTTTGTTCCCCCTCCTCCTGCTCTCCCTCATCCTCCCTCTTTCTCTTTCTCTCTCCCTCTCTGCCCCTCTGTCCCTCTCTACCTCCCTCTTCTCTCTCCCTCTTCCCCCTTTCTCCATCTCTTCCCTCCTCTCTTTCCCTCTTCCTCCCTCCCTCCCTACCCATTCTGTTCCCCTCTTCTCAGCTCTCTCCTCTCTTGCCTTCTGCATTCCTGCTCCCTGTTCCCCCTCTTCCCTTTTATCCCACATCCCAATGCTTGGTAAGCACCTGTGGTGGTTTGAATAAGAACTGGCCCATAGGTTCATTGATTCAATTGCTTGGTCACTAGGGAGTGGCACTATTAGGAGCTGTGGCCTTGTTGGAGGAAGTGTGTCAGTGGGGATAGACTCTGGAGTTTCAAATGCTTAAGCCAGGCCCAGTGCCTCTCGCTGCCTGCTGCCTGCAAATCTGGATGTAGAGCTCTCAGCTGTCTCCAGCAGCACATCCACCAGCACAACCGCTATGCTCCCTGTCATGATGATAATGGACTAAACCTCTGAACTGTAAGCCAGCCCCAATTAAACATTTTCTTTTATAAGCATTGCCGTGGTCATGGCGTCTCTTCACAGTGACAGAACAGTGACGAAGACGGCATCTTGTCAGAAGAGCTGCACTTTTTCTTTTATCTGTTTCACTGGGGTCATCCATGAAGAAAGCATTTCAGTGACACTGAGACTCTGGCCTTACACACTAACAATGCAGCTAACAGTGACCGGCATGACCGCAGAGTCACAGAGAGAAACAGATCCATCTACCACCACTGTGACCACTTAAGTGAGCCTCTCGGAGCTAATAAACATCAGGCCAGGAGCAAAGAGTAAGTGTAGGCAGGGTGAGCTGCAGCACCAAGGATGGCCAGCTCCCCAGGGACCGCCAGAGCAGCAAGGAGGGCCACCCTTGGAAGCAGTGGCCTTGTGCGCCTGTCATTTCTGCAGCTGTTTCCTCCGCATCTGCCCTGAGTTCCTCCTGCTCCCACTTCATACGTGTTACACTCTGACTGATTCCTTCATCTCTGCATTCCAGCCTTTCTTAATTCAAATGCTTCATGGGGATTTTCCTAAGTGTGCAGTTTTGTGGGCTGTGCAGATTTTGGACTCATGTCTAAGGCCCGGTGTAGTATCACGACACAGCATCAACTCCAGGGTTCGCCCATCATTTGCCAGGGCCTCTCAAAGCCATCTTTCCCTCCTCTGTGGGTTCATCACATTTAGGAAGTGGGCCTGCTCTTCTCCATTATTTTTCTTATGCCTCTGGATTGTGACCTATTTGGGGGTCTAATGACCCTTTTACAGGGGTCACCTAAGACCATGGGAGAACACAGATATTTATAATATAATTCATAACTGTAGTAAATTACAGTTATGGAGTAGCAATAAAAATAACTTTATGGTTGGAGGTTGCTGCAGCATGGGGAACTGTATTAAAGGGCCACAGCGTTAGGAGGGCTGAGGACCACTGTCTACACTGTCTGTGGACTGTATTAAAGGGTCGCAGGGTTAGGAGGGCTGAGGACCACTGTCCATGCTGTTTGTGAACTGTAAAAGGGTCGCAGCATTAGGAGGGCTGAGGACCACTGTCCACGCTGTCTGTGGACTGTATAAAGGGTCACAGTGTTAGGAGGGCTGAGGACCACTGTCCACACTGTCTGTGGACTGTATAAAGGGTCACAGTGTTAGGAGGGCTGAGGACCACTGTCCACACTGTCTGTGGACTGTATAAAGGGTCACAGTGTTAGGAGGGCTGAGGACCACTGTCCACACTGTCTGTGGACTGTATAAAGGGTCACAGTGTTAGGAGGGCTGAGGACCACTGTCCACGCTGTCTGTGGCAGCTGTCTGAAGTTGCATCCTCACTCTGCTTTCTTTTCTCATTAAGTCCTCATGACATCACAGGCAGGTGGAGTACACAGTGGTAATTTACCTAACCTACGATTCAACACCCCAATTTAGAGGGAAGGACTTATGCTTATCCCTGTCACTAAATTGGTGCTTCACACATAGTCGATGCTTAGTAAATACTTGTTGAATAAATTCACACAGAGAGGCTCTGAAGAACAGATGTGGAATTGAATTGGTCATTTCAATATCCATTTATTAAAGCTTTAATACATTATTACAGGAAGTGCAGAAGCCAGCAATCTGAAGAAGGAGAGTGCTGGTTGCCCACACATTTTCCAACTCTCTATCCAAATAATCATTTCCATTCTGAGTCCTGCAGGCCAGAGTGGGAGGGAGGATGTGCTAAGATGCTGGGCCTGTGTGTGCCTTGTTGAGCTGCTGAAGGACACAGAACGCCTCTTCCGTGCTGGGCCTCTTGGCGCATTGATCGCTAGGTCCAGGATTTTCCCCTCAAGGTTCTGATGGATTTTGCGAGGGCAGAAAGTGTGTGAGGTCCTTGTTCAAAACCAGGTCCACACACACACAGCGCAAGACTGGCCAGACGCACCCTGAGGCAGCAGGGAAGCTGCTTCTCTGCTGTCTGATCTCACAGACACTGAGCTTCTCAGGTTGCAGAAATGAGCAGGATGTGTTCCACTGTAAGGAGTAGACCGGTGCCCGCTTCATCATCCTGCTTCCAGCGGGTGCTTGCTTTTTGACCATCCTATGACATTTATTCCTAGTCTGTCTTATTCCATGTGAGTAGACAGGGAAATGGCTCCAGCTCTCTCAGGTGATCACCCTTTGTCTTCTAGGAACTCGCTGGCGGAAAGAACAGACCAAGGACCTGCAGCAAGTACTAAAGGCCATCGACCAAGACATTCCGCTGGTGCTGGTCAGTGGCAACCATGACTTGGGCAACATCCCCACAGCCGAGACTGTGGAGGAGTTCTGCCAGACATGGGGAGATGACTACTTCAGCTTCTGGGTGGGGGGCGTCCTGTTCCTGGTGCTCAATTCCCAGTTCTTTTACGATGCCTCCAAGTGCCCTGCACTGAAGCAGGCCCAGGACCACTGGCTGGACCAACAGCTGAGCATCGCAGAGCAGCACAGGTGCCAACACGCCATTGTCTTCCAGCACATCCCACTGTTCCTGAGCAGCATCGATGAGGAAGATGACTACTTCAACCTCACCAAGGCTGTGCGGAAGGAGTTGGCAAACAAGCTCACTAGAGCAGGTAATGTCTGGGGCCTGGTGTGTCCCCTTCTTTCTGTCACTTGGCAAAGTGAAAAGGGGACAGAGTTTCAGATGGGACTGGTTCTAATCCCAGTTCATCACTCACCAGTAGTATGGCTGTGGACAAGTTGCCAAATCCTTCCTGCCTCCGTTTCTACAGATATCATAGGGTGGTTACGAGCAGTAATCCTAGGAAATATGTAGGCGGCCCCTGACCTCTGAGCACCAAGCTGAAGTAAACACCCACATTTGAGGATGGGAGTCTTAGAGGTGAGAGGTCCTAGCAGAAGAGCCCAGAATGTGGTGACATGTACTTTGGGAGGTGTGACGAGCTGGAAACAGCCTTCTTCATCTCTGTGGGAAGCATGAACTGGCTTCAAGGACAGGTAAACCTTGAGAAGTAGGCATCCTCCCGACTGTCCTCATGTACCATACAGGAAACCTGGGCTGAGGCTGCAGGAGGTGGGTCCTGGGATCCTCATGGGTTCACCTGTATGGGAGTACATTGTGGTCCCGAATTAGGACAGAGAGATAGATGTGTGTATAGGATCTCTCTGATGTAGATTTGTAACTTATCGTTTGTGTGATCTACAAGAGTGCAATCGTATAATGAAGATGCCCTGTTTTTAAAGCTATATCTTAACCATTGATGGCATAACTCCCTCGTGCTAGCCCATTCCACCTGGCCCCTCCTCAGATCCCCTCCCAGGGGCTTCTAAAGAAATGGAATGTCCTGGGTTTCTTGCCTAAGTGATCAGCGGTTGTCAGGACTCCAACTAAGACAGCTACATGTGTCCTGTCCTCAACTCCCCTCTTAGACTGCTCCACAGCTTATTTGTGTAAAGCTCTTGGAACATGTGAATCCTTTCATTTGGTTATTACAGGAAGAAGCAGGGAAGGAGGTATCTCACCCAAGAGCCAAAATTTATTAAACAGAAAAAAAACAAAACTTAAAAAAACCTCACTACTCTTTTATTCATCTTCCGATGTTGTTTTCATTTACTTGTGAAAGTCCAATAGGCCCTTCTGTGCTTCTGAGACATTTTACAAAAAGCTTGCATAATGAGAGACATTTTCCAACTGTTCTGTGGAGATGAGGTTGGGAAACGTCCACTAAAGGCCTTTGACATTTTATGCCATGCTTGAGTTAGTGTGGAAAATGTTTTTGATGCCAAGGAAGCATCGTGTCAGGGTGGTATCCACTCCACCATGGAGACTGTTTGCATAGAAAGTCAAGCCAGTAGAACATTCAGTGCCACCAAAACCAGTCCTTCCACAACAAACGGTGATCGGTGCAAATGCAGTCCCCTTTCTGCCCTCTGTTCTTCATTCCCAAGTAGCATGTGGGTCTGGGCTGCCTATCCCAGGAGAGGGCACATGCCATCCGGGAGGATGCCCGGATGCTGAGAGGACCCACGGTGTTAGCAGGGCAGCCTCGGAGAACACGTGGTAGCTGGCCACCCAGAGCACAGAGGGCCTTGTATGTGGGACACAACAGCTCTGACAGGTTCTGGAACCAGGTTTCTTGTCAGCATGTCTACCCAGGGCTGTGTATGCCTCTGAGGTGAATCTCGTGGCCCATCTTGCAAAGGCTGATATCTACAACCATGAGGCTGGACAAGCCCTGGCCATGCAGCCCCTTCCCATAGGCAGAGCTAAATAGGAAGCCAAATTACAATTTGAAAGTTGCTTTGTAAGCATGAGGCAGAGCAAGAATTCACCTTCCTTTTCTATTCTTGGTGGATATCAGACCCTGGCATCCTGTGGGCTCTGGGCCCAAAGGGGCCTCCTTGCCTGGCAAGATTGTGTTCATTCATGGGCCTGTTTGTCTTCCTCCTTCATATTGAAGAAGCTACATAGCCAGGCCCTCAGAACCCTCTCCTACCCCAGCACAAGGTCCAGCTCCTTAGCTTGCCCTTCCCAGAGCCTTTTGCTCTGGCTGCCTCCATGTAACACAGCAAAATCTGTTCAGTGTTCACCTTTTCCATATAAAGCTCCTTTCTCCACAACTCTTTGTCAGTGTTTCCTTGATCCCAGAGCTTGTCAAGGGGGGTTGCAAGTGTTGACATTGTTATGATACAGTGCCAGTGGGACCCTGGTAGGCTCCACTGCGGGGGAGGACCACAGCGATGACAGAATACACCATGCAGACATAGTTTGGGTGTGGAGTTTATTGAGAGGAGGGGAGGATAGGAGAGAGGGAGGGAGGTAGAGAGAGAGAGAGGAGAAGGTAGGAGAAAGGGAAGGAGGGGGAGAGAGGGGGAGGCAGAGACCTGTTTGCCTCAGTGGGAAGAGAGAGAGAGAGCTCAAGTGGGCGGAGCTTGTCTCTTAAGGGGACATTCGCACCTGCATATAGTCAGGGAACTGCTTGCCATAGGCAGAGGGGTGCCAGGTTCCCAAGGGGCAGGGCCAAGGTGTGCCTGGATGCTAACATTCCTCCATTCTTTTTTTTTTTTTTAAGTGAGGACTTAGGCATGGGAAGTTAAGGAGATGAGGGCATCAAGTTCTCAAGACAGCTTCCTGCTGACTTATGGGCGTTGAAATCTTGGTGGACCTGAGGAAGCTCGGATGCTGGCCACATCCTGGGATAGGTGGTTGTTTCATTGCTGTGGATCTGTGGAACTGTTCGGTGTTTCTTGGACCTAACAAGGTGCTGACAGAGCAGAGGACAAAATTAAGTTTAGGGAAAAAAATTATTTAGGTCCTGGTGACTGAGTGGGAAGGTGTCAGGACCAGAGGAATGTGGGGAGGCCTGGGCGCTTAGTGCCTGGTAATTGAGGGAGGGGTGCACCTGACCTGTTTGAAGTGAATCCTCCAAGTTGGATCCCTGGAACTTATAGGAACTCTTTGAGTTTGTGAAAATGTAAGTTTTAGATGCATTAGCATTTTTACTGTTTATAATCTGGACTGAAATTTGTTTTGTAGAAATGGCAGTATACACATTTCCGAAACAGCAGTGACAAATGTTTCTGCACAGTGAAAAGTATCTTCTAGGTCTGTAGCTAGAAAACTACCAAAGAGGATTTAAAATCTTGATCTTGCAGTTATGGTAGTGGTAGTACTCTGCCAGAGCTAGATTAATGGTTTATCAGAATTTTATTGATTAGTGTTTAGACTGTGGGCCCTTGGAGTCCTAATATAACAGCAGCATAATGAAAGAGAGAAATCTGGAACATGTTTTATTTTTTCACACATCTCAAATCACTTGTCTTTGTCATGACTTCAGCTTTTTATCCTCAGACCTTTGTAGCTTGCACGTACACACATTAATAACCTGGTTTGTACACCGTGAACACCTTAGACCCTAAGACAGTCTTAGATCCTCACGGCTGGAGCTGTGCGTCTTCAAACACCTTTTATTTAAACATGGCAAGAAGTTGTGTTGAGATCTGTTTTGTGAGGTTGTCCCTTTTAAACTGGCAAACCTCCCAGCTGTCTAACTGCATCAGAGTTCTTGAGAAGAATAAAATTTTACCTGAGTTATTGATTGAAAATGACAGAGACTTGATTGGCTACCAGGACAGTCAGTCACTCCCAGGGTCCTCCATGGTTATTGAGGGCAGGGGCGTCAAGGCAACATCAGTCTTAAGGACTGGCAGCGTGGGGCCTGCCAGGCTTCAGAAGATCCTGTGGACTAGGAGTTTGTAGGAGGACCAGCCTGCCTTGCCCTAGGCAGCAAGCCCATCGATCCCTCAGTGCCCTGTTGTCGGCGGCCTGGAGAGGTCCTTACAGCAGCTGACTGTGTGCTCCTTGGAGTTAGAGGCTGTGTCCGTCCGTCTGTCTCCACCTTCAGGAGCTCTGGCTCAGGTGTCATCTCACAGTGAGGCGACAGTGGTGTGGACAGTGGACAGGAAGTAAAGGCTTCAACTCATGTCCAACCCTCAGTGGCCAGTGCACAAGGCACAGTTGGTGCCCAGGACGTATCCTGGGACAGGCACATGCAGGAAAGACTCTAATTCAGATTGTCTGCCCCACATTATGTCCTAGGGTGCCATGGCCTTTTGTCTCTCTGCCTCACTCGCCTGCCTTGTCCTCTAAGGTCACTTGGCAGTCTGCTCTCCCCCTACCCTGCTTTGCCCCACAGCACCTTCTGGGATAGGAGGTACCTCCCCTAAGCAAGCCTACTTCACCAGGGAGATGGGAGCCCTTCCTGCGTTCACCGGTGGGATTCCATGGCGTACTAAGCCAGGCCCTGTCAGACAGAGAACAAACACAGACAACATCTGAAGTTGTGGTTGTGGACAAAATTGCCATAGCTACTGTGTTGGGAGGCTTGGATAGTAGATTAGAGAGATTGGGGGCACGGGGGTCAGATGCCACTGACTGCTCAGGAAAGGAGACAGTGGCTGAAGCCCCAGCAATAGAACTTGAACTCATTTTGGAAAGCCAAAAGTTCAGCAATATTTGGTAAGATTCATTAACTTAAAGACCTCGATAAAGCTGGGTGGCAGTGGCAGGTATATTTAGTGTTGCCTCTAGCTTTTGTCCCCCACAGCAATATTATTTCCTAATACTATTTCAGTCTCATTTTTCTCCTTGTGCTAAAATGCCAGGGCTCAAAAAATATGTCAGAAGCTCATCAGATGATCAGGGTAGCTTTTAATTACGATAATTGTGTTGTTATAAAATATCCTTTTAAAGAACACATCCCTCCCCAAGCCACTGTGGAGATAAAACCCTGCTTCCTTCCAGCAAGTCTAATGAATAATTCTGAATCATTGTGTGGGATGAATAAATGATTTAATAATGAGCATCAACAATCATCTCCCATTGTTGTATTAATTTTTGTAAATGGGATGAGGTAAATGAGGAGGAAGGGCTGTCACTACACAATAGGCCACCATTTGTGTAGGAATGCGCTCTGTGATCCGAAAGCTTCCAACCTCAGGTTTCCCTAGAAACGGATGTTTCCTGTTTCTGCTTTTGAAGTCAATAAGTGTGGGAGAGGGGCTTCTTTGTGTGGTACAAACACATTGTCAATAACTGGTAGAAATAAACAGATATCAGAGCAGGACAGGCGCACAAATGTGAAGCAGCACCAGTTATTTCCAGTCTTCTTTGTTCTGCCTAGGGATAATCAATTTCATCGCATCCAAGGGATGTGGAAATTGGTTTTCCCCTAATTCACCTGCTACCTCATTGGAGTTGCAAAGACATATCTTAGATAATGAAATCTGGGGGAAGCTGGACATCGACTGGTTCCTCAGGCTTCTCTCTGTAGAAAGTTACTATGTGACCCAGTTAATGCAGATGCAATTTAAAGATCCAGTCTCCAAACAAACAAAAGCAGAAGTCTGACTCTTTAGCTGCCCATGTTTCCCCTTAATGTCTCTGTAGCTTTTCTTTCCCCTCATTCTTAGCACAGAGCTTAAGGACTGTGCTAAAAAGCGCCTGGGGCACATTTGGCAATTACACAAATTCCATCAAGTTGATCTTTCCTGCAAAAGTTAATGGGTAATTTCAAAGACTGGTTTCATCTCTAGCATTTGTGTGCTTTTTAACAAAGAAACAGAAAGAAAAGGTGAGCTCTTAGTCTTTGGTTTTGGTTTTAGGGTTTCAAGTCTTTAGGAAAAGAACATAGAGGTCAGATTTCCAGGCCACACTGTAGGAAGAAGAGAATGTCAGGTCCTCTGTCTCACCATTGTACTAAAGCTTTCTACATCCTGATACCACCATGGAGTAAAGTCCCAGCTGTACTGGCTGGTGGAAATTCAGCCCTCTGCCTGTCACACAGTAGCTGCCCCTTGATAAATAATGGCATACTGGTTAACAGGAACAGAGCCTGGCTTGATTCCCATGGCCCCAGCTGCTACATCACTGGTGATGCCCACAGTGCCTTTAATGGTCAGCTGAGTTCTGGCCGGAAACACGCTGCCTGAATGGGACCGTGCCCTTATACAGGGTCATGCAACCAGAGGTGGGGCTGGGCAAACAGGAAAACATCTCTGAACGCACAGTGATCAAAATTTAGCTCAAAATGAAGCCCATCGCAACCCGGAGTATTTTTTGCAGCACTGGTGTTGTGTTGCATTGGTTGGAGTGCACAGCATCGTTTCAGCCTTGGTTCTGACCCTTAGCCAGGCAATGGTGGTGCATGCCTCTAATCTACAGAGTGAGTTCCGGGACAGCCAGGGTTATACAGAGATAACCTGTCTCAAATATCAAAAAGAAAACAGAGTAGCTGAACACCTGACATGTGTACACTTAGTCCTTCACGGACATCATACCATACACACCCGCAAATGCTGCTGCTTGTAGTGTCTTTGCTCAAATTTGAGATTATTATATGTTATGAATTGCAGGGTGTTTTAGATGTGCACATGAAGTGTTCTGCTCTTGTTTCTACAACATAATAGCTTAATTGCAGAAAACTAAGATGATTGTTTCCTACTGTCATCCCTTAGCATGTGAGAATGAAATTAGTCTATCACTGGATGCTGCTATGTAAGAATGTTTCATTTTAAAAGCTGTGGTTTGAGTTCCCTTTAAAATATGCTAATGGTTTTGGTTTGCTATTAGGACAGAATTTACAACAATTACTAAAATGGTCATAAAAAATGTGCTTCTGCCATTTTATACTACGTATTTCTGTGAATTGACATTCTCAGCATTGTAATTATAAAATCAAAATATCCACTCTGCAAAATGTCCTATAGTATCAAATATTCAGCCAAGATTTAATTCTCCTTTTAAATTTTACTTATTTATTTTATGTGTTCAGGGGTTTTGTCTGCATGTGTGTCTATGAATCATGTGTATGCCTGGTGCCCACAGGGGCCAGAGTGGTATTAGATCCCCAGGGACTGGAATTATAGATGGTTGTGAGCCATTATGTAGGTGCTAGGAATTGAACCCAGGTCCTCTGGGAAGAGTAACCAGTGCTGAGCCATCTCTCCAGCTCCCCAAGATTTAGCTCTTTCTGTAAAGATAAGCAAGCAGACCCATTTCATTAGCATGTGGATTTGTTTTCATCTTTAATAAATGATAAAATTATCAAAGGATTGTGATGAAATAGTTTTATGATTTGTTGTCAGTGATTTTTATTTGCACACATACTTTATATTTCAGGATTGTATAAAAATTTCTCAAGTGAAACGGTGTCATGATTAGGAAAACTTGAAGGAGCCCTCGCCTGGAGTAGACGTCGATAGGCTTCCCTTAAAAACCGTTCAGCTGTAAACATTTTAGGCTTGCTGACCTGAGGCCTCTGTAGAGCTATTCAGCAATGCTTTTGTAATATGGAATTGACAAGACATAATATGTCAACTGGCTATAGCCATGTCCCAACCATTTTAAACAATAGGTGGTGGTCCTGCTCCTGTCTGCAAGACATGTTCCCTTGCAGCAGGCACTTTTGCCGCCTCAGTCCTTGCATAGACAGTGTACATGTCTAACGGCAGTGTGCTTCCTGACATTCTGACGGCAGTGTGCTTCCTGACATTCTGACGGCAGTGTGCTTCCTGACATTCTGACGGCAGTGTGCTTCCTGACATTCTGATGGCAGTGTGCTTCCTGACATTCTGATGGCAGTGTGGCAGTGTGCTTCCTGACGTGTCTGACGGCAGTGTGCTTCCTGACGTGTCTGACGGCAGTGTGCTTCCTGATGTGTCTGACGGCAGTGTGCTTCCTGACGTGTCTGATGGCAGTGTGCTTCCTGAAACTCGCTGTGGTAATGTGGCTGGCTCACTGTGGGGTCTGCCTACAGACAGACTCCTCTGCTTCTCAGAAGGCTGTATGTCTGGGTGAGCCCAATATTATGCCTGGGGCCTGTGATGCAGTCTAGGCTGGAGATGGGATGGGAAGGCCCATGGTGACACTTACAAATGTCTGATGGTTGATGTTTATTTTAACATGTACTAGAAAAACATAAGCTATTTAATAATTTAAACATGGGTACTAAGTAAGAATAGTATAGCTAGGATGTCAATAAGGGAAACGTTGTAAAAGCGGTCTGGGGTGGTTGATGTGGGGGCTGATGGGACAGGAGAAGCTGTGTAATAGGGTGGGTAAGCGCTAGGCCATGGATTGGGGCAGACCTTCCTTTGGTGGACCCTTAGCCAAGTGGCATCTCTTTCTGCTTTCCATTGTCTTTGTGAAACAGAGGTTCTCATCCTGAGGTGGGTGCGGCAGATAAAATGAGGCCTGGCTGAGAAGTACTGGACACCATGCCTGCACATAGTGAGTGCTCTGTGGAGAGCTGTCTGCCCTATACCACCCACCCCGAACTGAGGTGAGATTCCTTAGCTCTCCTTTAACTAGACGGGTGTCCCTAACCCAGGCACATTGACTTCCTTCTTTGAGGGATCACTGAAACTCTCCTGGCAGAGCAGGTGTGCTCCAAAGACTGCCTGCAGGCTGCTTGGGGTGGAGTTGTCAACCCTGGGCATCGTGCAAAAGCTAGACCAAAGCCTTTTGGCTCCAGGGGTGTGTGGGAATTATACTACTTCAAACCTGATGTTCTTTAGAGTAGCTAAGGATTGCATGGTGTTTTTAGTTTTACGAAAAGTATCACAAGTTTAGAAGTGGGGGAGCCACAAATCTAGACGCAAAGTTCCTTTGAAATTTAACAATTACATGTGACTGTTTGTTAAAGCACACACTTCCCTATTGTTCTGGATGCATAATTCCATAGTCAGAATTTCCAAGTAAAGAAATGTACCCGCCAGTGGTGGTGCGCACCTTCAATCCCAGCACTCGGGAGGCAGAGGCAGGTGGATCTCTGAGTTCAAGGCCAGCCTGGTCTACAAGATTACCAAACATGATAAGCACCAAAGCTACAGAGAAACTTGTCTCAAAAAAAGAGAAGAAGAAGAGGAGGAGGAGGAGGAGGAGGAGGAAGAAGAAGAAGAAGAAGAAGAAGAAGAAGAAGAAGAAGAAGAAGAAGAAGAAGAAGAAGAAGAAGAAGAAGAAGAAGAAGAAGAAGAATGCCCACAGGACAGTGGTAATCACCCCCACAGAGCCCTCTGAAGTACATTTTTAAGAAGCTTATCTTGATGGCTTTTCTTTTCAGCCAACTTTGTAATAGACCAGACAAGTGTCCCTTTTTGAAGCATCCATAGACCCCTAAGTGCTTGATGAATTTCCCTCTCTTTGTTTTGTCTTCTAGCATGTAGTCCCCCATTCATTTCTCCAGCTTTGGTCAGTTTTATGCCTTAGTTCTTTCATTGTAAAACATCATACTTTATCATCATTTGATGCCTGCATCTCTTCCACCATAGAAGATAAAAGACCAGCTGCTGAAGCTGCATCTGGTGTGAAGTGGTGGATTTCATTTCTCACTTTGGAGGTATCCTTAACAGTTGGGCTAATTAAAGTTAAAATCAAGTCCTGATAGTAAATATTTATAAATCAAGAATCTGGCGTGCGAATGCGTTCTACTGATTCCCGAAGTTAAGCCAGCCTGTATTCACCCAGAAAGCAGTGCAGACCCCTCGGTAGCACTCAGGCCAGAGGAATTAACAAAATAGGTTCTTCTCCAGAGTTCCAGGTCGTGTGTGTGTGGGGTGTGTGTGTGTGTGTGTGTGTGTGTGTGTGTGTGTGTGTGTAGTGCATATATATGCACTTGCGTGTGGAGGCCAGAGGTCAACACTCTGAGTATTGTTACTCATGTGCCATCCACCTTGACCTGGATGCCAGCTGGCCAGCAAGCCCAGGGATCTGCCCGCCACCTCCCATCTCTACCTGCCAGTTCTGGGATTGCGAAGGCACGCCGCCACATCTGGGTTTGTTTAATATATGTACTGATGATTGCACTCAGTTTCTCATTCTTGAACAGCAAGCATGTGACTGACTGAGCCATCTCCTCAGCCTTCAGATCATTCTTAAAGTGCAAGTTAAACGTGTTGGTAAAAATTGCATTGCAGCATTTCAAAGAAGTGGAGTCTGGGGTTTGTGAAGAATATCCTGTCTGCTCTTTCAGGTCACGTTTTTAAAATGGCAGTGAACATCCTTCTGAAATGGCCAGTGAGATTCCTCTGAAGAAGCTGGATATCCCTAGTGTCTTAGTCCATTTTCTGCCACTCTAACTGAACACCATGGCTGTCATTTATAAGGAATAAAGGTCCATTTGGCTCGTAGTTCTGACAGCTACAAAGTTCAAGGTCAGGAGGCCACATCTTCCAGTCCTTTCTGCTGGTGAGGATTCCCTGTTGTCCTAACACGATGAGACCAGCATCCTGCCCCAGGTCTCTCAAACCCACAAGCCCATCAGATCACGGCTCCATCCTTATTTTCTCACTCTCTTGATGCCGCACAATGAGGGTGAAACCATGGCATGACTTCTTTGTGGGGACATTTGACCCATAGTCCCTGTCTGAGCAGAACACCCTGACCCAGAAACTGCTTCTGACTGGTATCATTAATGCAAATTATGTCTGTTAAACATTGTCTTTCTCATTTTCATCAATCTCCTCATTATTATTACTGAGAAACAACTGAAATGACTTAACTTTAGATAAATTGAGACTTAGGGGACACATTTTCTTTTTAGTACCTTTAGCATGCTGATATTAATATTGCTTGGAGCATTGTCTCTGCAAGCGTTGATGCTCTCCCTTTCTGCTGACTGTGCTGGGGGATCCCCTATCCCTGCAATGATCTCACCCTGTCTCCAGTGGATAGTTAAATTCATGGGGTAGCCAGCCTCCTTGAGGATCAATTTTAATGTGTACATTTAAAACAATAACTAGAATATTATTAGTTACCATTTAGTAATTGCTCCATGGCAAGTGCCATTGCAACTTTATACATGCAAGGACACTAAAGGGCAGGAGGTCAAGTAAACTTTCCAGGCAGGAAGTAGTGGGACTGGGCTGGGGTCCTGCCTGGATCTGTTCAAACACCCTGAGGGCATTAATGAGCATCTTTAGTGTCCATGGCCAGCAGGGGTGGGGAAGGAAGGACAACTATGTAGGGCAGCTCCCTTAAGCTCTTCTACCAGAGCCTCTGCAGGGAAGGAGCTGCTCTGCCCAGCCAGAAAGCTTAGGACATGACTGTCTGAAGGGGGCTCTAGAATATCCCCCCTGGGCTCAGCTAGCAGCAGCTCCACCCACCCCCAGGTTGAGCCTCCCTCTTTCTCCTGTCACCTTGAGCAGATGAGCAAGCTATGCTGTTACTGGTCTTTGTTAAATGGAGGGATCCAGGACCCTAGCCCTATACATCCTGGTGAGCACATAAGCTGAGAATTATGGACTCCAGGAACAGGTCACTTGAAATGGGAACTATGGATCCAGAAAAGAAGAATAAAGTTAAAAGAATTTAAAATCTTAAGAGACAAGTGTATGTGTGTCAGCTTCTTCATATTTGCATGATAAAACACTGGCAAAAGCAACTTAAGGGAGAAAGGCTTATTCTGGCTTTTGGGTCAAGAGGAGGATTTATCATGGTATGGAAGTTAAGGCAACGGGAGCTTGAGTCAGCCAGCCACATCCAGTCCACAGTCAGGAAGCAGAGTGATGACTGATTGCTGCTTGGCCCCCTTTCTTGCATCTCAGTCAGGGACTGGTTCTGCCCACAGTGAGCAGGTCTTATCACCTCAGCTAATACAGTCCAGTGAATCCTCCACAGCAGTCCACAGAGCTCTCCCAGGTGATCTGGGAGGACATATGTCAGGCTGAGAACATTAGATTACCTTTGGTAAAATTCTAGCTGTCCCTGCGGGTGTACCGTCTCAGAACGAGCAGAGGACAGCTGTCCCTGAGGCTGTACCATCTCAGAACGAGCAGAGGACAGCTGTCCCTGAGGCTGTACCGTCTCAGAACGAGCAGAGGACAGCTGTCCCAGAGGCTGTACCGTCTCAGAACGAGCAGAGGACAGCTGTCCCTGAGGGTGTACCGTCTCAGAACAAGCAGAGGACAACTCTTCCTGAGAGTGTACCGTCTCAGAACGAGCAAAGGAGTGGGCAGGTGTTGGTTTGGTTACCCTGGCCTGAATTGTCTGAAAAAGCTTCATTGACAGCATCTTACACTTGAACTCTGACTTTTGGCAATAGCACAGTTAAAGATTGTTTTCAGATTTAATTTGTTTTCCTAAGAATTTCTTTATGAGTTTTTCAATAATCCAATCATTGGCATCTCTGGAAGGCATTTCAAAAGGAAAGAGGCACCAGAGACAGCACAGGGCAGGCAGAAGACAGAGCTGCAGGTGAGGCCAGCACTGAGGTACCTGGTGGCTGCAGCACAAGGAGACATTGTATGATTGTTAGGGGAATTCCATCCATTTCGGCCAATAACATTGGTGGTGAGTAGCCCTATGGGCATGGTTTGCTCTGGATATGTGACCAGATAAAACTGAGGAAGGGGTTGCGTGCTCTCTTTTTGGGGTGGTCAGAGCAGGAGAAAGCCTGTAGTTGGTCCTCACCCTCGGGCAGAATGGCGGGATAACGGCCGCTGGATCGGCAGTGGCGTCTGCCTTGTTCTGTGTTTGTGAGTCTGTCTTCTGTTTTCTGCACCCCTTAATAAATTATATCTATGTTATATCTTCATGGGATGTCACAGAACTGGAGCCAGATAATGATCCTGAAGGGGGGCCTAATGCTGTCCTATAATGGATATGGTTGGGTATTTGCATTTGGGGAAGGTGGCCCTATTCAGGCTTGTCCTTATTCGTAGAGCACCATTTTGTGCCTGGTTTGTTGAGGCTGCAACACTCTCTGTAAACCTAAGTGTGGCCCCATGACCCAGTTCTGGGAGTCAGCAAGTAAAGCTTCCCAACCAGAACTTAGATGTAATGTCCAGAAGCCCCGTAGCTCTTTTATGTTGTTGAAGACAAAAGCTACAGTCGCAGAGTAGTAAAACAGAAAGATAAAAGTCTGGATCTTAATGAAACCTTCAAGCAGTTTCTCCCCCCAACCTGGATGACCCACCTGCCTCTCTTAGGGATCAGCAGATCACAGCTATGCATAGACACAGGCTTTAGTTAGGGCTCGACAGCCTCTAGCAGCTCAATATCATCCTGACACACCTAGAGTCAGAGCACAGCAGACAGGAGTTCCCAACAGAGGAAGCTCATGAATAGGTCCAAATAGGAGAATGAGCCAGGAAGGGGACATTAGGGCAACCCCCTCATCCCTGTTCGAAGCCACTGTGTGACAGGTCATTAATGTGTTCTTTAAGGGACTCCTGATAGTAGTTTGCCTTTCCATGGGTGTTAAATCAGAATGGACCTAGCCATGGTGCTCATATTTGATGGCTATAGTATTTCCTGGCTCCAGGCAGAGGCACTTGCTCCTGGCACATGTCCCTTTCACATTCTGCGAGACTGTTTGCTTCATGGCTCACAGCCACCTCTGTCTACCTCCCTCTAGTATTTTTGGATGGATTTCCAATTTGATACATGAACATTCCATCAGTCAAAACAATCTTTTTAATGAGCCTCTTGTCCTGACAGCTGTGTTTAAGACAGGACATGGGAAGTATATAGAAGTATAGAAAATTGTCCATTCTGGATTGAAGCCCTCATGCCTGCCCCATGCTCCATCTCTTTCCCAAGCTTGCTCACTTCTTTTAAAAATACAGAGAATGTTATGAATAGCAAGAAATATGTAAATAATTGTGCAAATGAAGAATAAAAGATCTCCTGATCAGATAGTTGGAAGAAGATGAAAAATATAATTATCAAGCAAGGATTCAATATGTGACTTGCAGCTTCCTGCCATGCGATGCATCCCCCAGACCCCAGCCACACACCATTCACTTCTCACTTGACTTTCTCAATGACCCTGGTGGTTGGTGCTGAGCCTGCCTTCCAAATGAGGAGATCACGGCCTGGAGATGTTGAAGCATGCACCACGTCACTCAACTTGACACCACAGAAGTGAGCACACTGTGTGCCTTCCTGGCACTGCTTCTCTGCCAACCAAATTCTGATATGAATAAAAAAGAGAAACCTCTTGTGTAGTCTCCCCACGTTTTGAATGCCCAGCTCATTCAGAAGGAAGTCAACTTAAAAAGTGGAGCATCATCTGCTGTGGAGAAGAGGATTCGGGGGTGGGGCAGCAAGGCGGCAGGACTATAGTTAACTGTGAAGTCCCAGCCAGGGAGTGGTACTGAGTGCCAACCACACCTCCTGGGCAGCAGATTCACGGCAGCTGCCGGGCAGCTCTGGGCTCTGGGGAGTAATTATTTCCCAGCACCACTGCTTACCCTGGAGCTGAAAACTTGCAGGCTGCAGGGGGTAGAGCAGACTGTGTGTGTGCCAAGGCTGGCATGGGAAATTCCATACTATGAACGAGAACTTTGGTCCCTTGCACTCACCCCAGGGATTCCTGTGATGGTGCTGACCTGAGCATCATCGTCCCGCTCCTCTGGAGACTTACAGAAGAGCCTCCTGTGTGCTAGGTCAGCTATACATACCCTGCTCTCACTCTTCTCTGCTTGTCACCAAGACGCATGCGCATCCTCTGCTGGCTGCCATTAAAAGGTAACTTGATTAATATTTAGATGAGGCAAGATGAGTATAATTTTCATAGCTAATTCTTAGACAAAAAAAATGGTGAAAGAAAGAGAAGGAATCCCTGTAGTTCATATAGGATGAGGTGGCCTTGGGTGAAGGTCATTGTAGCAATTGGGTCATTTCTTCCTGTCTAGAGGAAAGCCAGAAAGCCAAGAGAAGAGAGAATGGTGAAGGAAGAGAAGGAGGAATGGGGAAGAGGAAACCACTAAGAGGAGGCTTCCCAGAGAAGCCAGGTACTTTATGTCGCAGACCCAACATTCAAGTAGTTGCCTGATGTGACTAGTGCCAATGTGATATCTGCGTACATAAACTGCACTTTATTTTCCCGTAAAACAACCTCATAACCTTCTTGCATTTCCTCCCACCTCACCCCAACTCTAGAAATCTCAGCCAGAGGTTATTTCTTTTCTGAACAGTTCATTTAAGTGGCTCCCTATAGCATGCTGCTTGAATGGGTGTGATTCCTTCAGACCCATCAAGGGAAGGGAACCTCCTGAAAAGAAGTGGCTTTGCATTCTGAGCAGCCTACCCTCCCAACAACAGAGAATGGACATCGGCCTGCCCAGGAGCCAGTGGCTATCATGGTGCCCACCAGAGTGAGGAAGGCACCAGCCGTCAGCATGAGAATACCAGAGCAGCGCTCAACAGCAGTACCTGGATTTCTAGGGAATAGGAACTTCATATCCATTCCTTGTGAGATTGCCACTGGAGAAATCCCTGTGGCCAGACTCACAACCTTGATGGGACTTTAGCCAGTTAAATTTTTCTGAAGAATAACTTGAATTTTTGAATTGTGTCAAGTTGGAAAAATAGCAATAATAAGACTAAATTTTCATCAACAGATGCTTACCCACATACACCTCTTTAAATTTTATTGGACATCTTTACCCTTGTAAAAGAGCAAGAAAAAGGAAAGACATAAAGATCAAAACCAAAGTACCTATTGGCAGGTGGTTATTGTTTTTAATTTGGCAAATCCCAGAAATCGACAAAAATAGTTACTAGTAAGTTATTTAGTAAGGTCCCAAGACTGTACAACTAATAATAGGCAAAATTCAATTCTGCTCTTCACACTCTTAGCAAACAATTGTTAGGAGAACTTAATCTCCAGCACCACCAAGAGGAAAACAAAGCCCCCACCAGAGTAGCATGGTGTCCAAGAGGAGAGCCAAACCCCTCGAGGGTAGTGTGGTATCCAAGAGGAGAGCAGAAAGTCCTGGAGTAAGTAGTATGGTGTCCAAGAGGAAAAGAGCCCCTGCCCCAAAGGTAGCATGGTGTCCAAGAAGAGAACAGAAATTCCCTAGAGTAGCATGATGTTCAAGAGGAGAGTCGAAACTCTGTGAAGGCAGACAGCTTAGGAAGTAGGAAGGTAAGGCACGTCCCTGGATCTGCAGGCAGGCAATATGGCACATACCAAAACTGATACACAGATTCAGTCAAAATTCTAGCAATTGTTCCTAAAATGGGGTCTAACTATGTGGCCCTGGCTGTTCTGGAATTTGTTATATTTACCAGACTAGCCTCAAACTCACAGAGTTCTGCCTGCCTTCCAAGTGCTGGGATTAAAGGTGTGTGCCTCTAAGCTCATCCAGTTTTATGTTTTATAAAAATTTCAAGGCTTGATTCTGTGTACATATTTCTATATTTCTCTAACATTCAATAGACCAGTTCATAGGGGGAGGGTGACGTTTTGTTTATTTTTCAGTTCTGGGGTCAAACCCAGGGCCTCTAGCTTACTGAACAGATGTCTCCGCACTGAGCCTCCTGGATGTCTGTCCTTATACAAGTGCTCACATTCACTGAAGGACCATTCTCCGTGAGCATCATATGCTGTTTTCTTAAGCTATATTCAATATCACATGTATCATTTCCGTTAGTCTTGAGAAGCACAGAAACTTGCAGGTTTTGCAGAATCTTGATATCTTGGCTGAACTTCAGTAGACTGCTTATTTTTAAGAGTGTCTCTTCCTGCCTTGCTGAGGTTTCCCTCCTCCAGGTTAGTTTTATTGGCTCACAGCTATGCACCTAGGCTCACATCCTCCCTCTCTCTGCTTCCACATACAGAAAGGATGGAGTGGTCTATTGGGTCCACAAAACTGAACTCCCTGACCTGCTCTGGAAGGTGGAGGTCAATGGAGTAGGACCTCAGAAGCTCTGTGGAAATGTCTGGGATCCCATGTGAGCGGACCCCAGCTCCAGAGTGCTCAGGAGGGTCTGTGAAAGGCTGAGTGTTGCGACTCCGCCTCCCTGCTTATGGCAAGAGACAGGTGGGGGGGCACTTTGCTCAGGTCATTTCTGCCCCTCCCTAGCCAAGGTCCATCTTGCTGTTGCCCAGCTCTTCCCGCCCTGTCCTCCAGCACAACTGATCCCTGTTGAGTCTGCTGCTGTGTCCCATACAGACTTCCACTCCCACTCCCAGCCCTCCTGGAAAATACTGGGAAAAAGCTTCTTTCCCAAGCCAGTCTCAGCAAGGTTAAAGTGCTGGAAAAACATTCAGAAGCCTCCCAGGAGACCAGTGAGCTTTTGTCAGATCCCATGGCTCCTAAAGCCCTCCTTGACCCTCTTTCTTTGACTTTCGGGCCAGGCATTGCTGGTTAAGAGCCTGGCCTGGGACCACACACTGCCAATCACAACTTGGTTGACCTGAGTTAACCAAATGCTGGATGTTTCAAGATTTCCCTTTTCTCATCTGTGAAACTATACATCCTTCCCTCCTTAGGGAAAGGTGGGGATGTAAATTAAAAGCCAGTTGCATGCCCGCAGCAGTGTCTGGCAGCTCGTAAACTCGCTCGGTCAGCATTGTCACTACAGTGTCTTCCCTCAGATGTCCGCTCTGGATGGGGAGCTAGAAGTGTAAGTGTGTTCTGGCCAATCCACAGTCTCCAGGGAGCCGTGTGTGGATTATAGCTCTGTGGCCTTTAGCATTTTGAACATACCCTAAACCAGCCTGAGCCAGATCTGTGTCTGAGCTGTGTATCCCCAAGCAAGCCACCTGACCTTATTATGTGTCTTCCTTCCTTTGCATGCTGGGTAATTTCTTCCCTGTGGGTACTAATGATGTGAGAGACAGTGTGTGTGCAAAGTGCCCCACTCAGTAGATGGAGCATGCTCAGCGCTGACTCTCCCGCCACTGTCATGAGTAGTGCTCTCTACTGCTCCCTGGCCACGCGTGAACCTTGCACAGTTGTTGGGAAGGTCATCCCAGCGTCTTATTGTGCATTACCAACATGTGACTTCAAGAGCGGGGTTGGCCTAGACTGAGGGAAGAAACTGCCTCCTGCCTTCCCTGAGTGGAGCTAACCGCCGCCAGTCATCCCCACATGCCCAACAGGAAGGATGAGAAGAAGTGTAGACTTCCCAGACTGGACGCCCTTGGAGCCCTCACTTTCGGAAGCCAGAGTGGGCCCACCAGTCATATCTCTCTACACTGGCATCCTGACTGCCTGCTGAGGAAACCCCATTTCTTGAGAGGTTATAGATGTGTACTGTTTTCTGCTGCCCCACACCGCACACACCTTCCTTCCTTACCCCCCTCTGCCTTTGTGAGTTAGAGTTTCCCTCACCACTGAGGAAGAATAAATCAAGTGTGCTTAGAGATTTACGTAGTTTTCACTGCTTCAGCTAGCAATATAAAGTGGCATAGCATTTTCATAAATATATACTCAACACAGAATAAAAACAAGAACTGTCCAATTAGAACTCAGCACATTTCAGACCTAAGTCAGAAGCACCCCAGTTTCCCCGCCATCCACCTTTCAGACCAGAATTGTGTGTTGCAGCTCACTTCTGTGATTTATGGCACATTTCCAATATTAGGATATTAAATTACATGGAGATTGTATCCCAGTCCTCTGATTAATTCCAAATGAATTTGAGTCAGGGCAACTTTAAAAGTAGCTTTTTTGTCTCTTTATGACTTAATGCCATGGAGAAATAACTGGGCAGCGACAGCCACACTCAAGGCCTGAAGATGCAGGAGTTGCCTTCACTGGGAATCCTTTCCCTTGCAGTGATTTTTAAGAGAGCCATTCATAACTCAAAATCAGCTTATCCATAATTCTCAACTAAGGAACCACAGAAGCATGTCAACCACAGATGACTGAAGAACGGGCGGAATGACTATTCTGCATGACTCCTGGAAACTCCATGACCACATCAGGGAAGCCATGACATATCAGTGTGCATTGTGTATGGACCAGTCAATGCTCAGAAGCTGCTTAAGCCAAGGCAGTGAAACTTCTGACAAGGCTTCACACCTACAGACATGAACGTGGTGTGCACATTGCAGAGCTCAGATGCCAGCACAGAACTGGGCCCCAGGCCAGCAGTTGAGCAGCTGGGCCTGCCCTAGAGAAAGGCTGTCCAGAGGCAAATCAGACAGTAAGCTTGTTAACCCTCCCTGCTTCTCTGCAGATGTTTGTCCTACCCATGGAGGTGCTATTGGTAGCATCCACCTTAGATAAGGAGTCAGCCACAGAGGTTGGAAATGTACCCACGCTCCCCCAGAACTGAACCTGAGTCTGCAAGTATCTGAGATCTGGCTCAGTTGGTTTCTTAACCTCACTGGGCCTCTCTGTTCTCATTTGGACCATTGGGAGGAAGCACCAGGATGAAGGACAAAAGGACTCTGCTTTACAGCACTCTCCCATCCTTAGCGAGGCCGTGCAAAGAAAGCATGTTCCAATTTAAAATGCTTGACAGAGAGAGCCAGAATTTCCCAGTGGCCACCGCACAGGGCTTCCTGCAGATCCAGTTCTGGTCCTGAAGAAGCTCCGCCATTGCCTGCAGCATCTCATCCTTCCTGTGTCTGTGGTTTCTGCCAGCCAGGAGACCCAGCGCTGCTGAGAGCACCATCTGAGTCCAGAAAGGAAGGGTTCCATCTGGCTGCTTTTAGAAAGACTGCAACCTCCTTCCAGACCCTTCCTTTGTAAACATCACATTGCCAATGCTTGATTTCTTACTCAGACCCCCAAAATATTAGTTCCTTGGTCCACAAAGGGATCTCTTTGCTTACTGACTGCTTATTTCTAGTCCTCTTTAGGTACCTTTGCTCTGCAAAAGATTCTCATTTGGTCATATCTTTTGTCTTTGGACACTAATAGTAAATGGTGAACCCTAAGAGTGTTGAGGGGTGTGGTAGAAAGGGGACATACATGTTGAAGAACAGATGACTGAAGTCCAGTAAATTCTGTTCTGAAAGTCCCATGGGCCCCTTGGCCAGTCAAGGCTCCTGCTCCCCTGTGAATGCCAAGGAACATGGCTTGACACTTCAGCAAAAATGAGTCTAGCTAACGACTGCTATGTGAGCCCTTCTCAAAATTACCAGGCATTTCCGCTACAAAAAGCAGTGCTGTTTACAACTGTAAGTTAGACAGAGTCATAGTTCATTAACATTTAGCTCACACAAAGAACACTGCGGAGCATGTTCTCTGCAGCTCCTGAGAGCTCCAAGGGAAGTGGAACTTCACAAGCCCTTGTTAGGGTTCAGGTGCCAACAGCCTTCAGACTCAGGTCTGGCAGTTGGGAGCATTTGGTTCTCTGTGTGTAGTGCCTAACCTTCAGGTGCCTAACCTGGGGGTTCTGCTACAGCTGTGTGGTTCACCCTGCCCTGGTTAGGTCCGACTGGCCACCACTATCACGTTCACATGTCCTGACCAACAGATCAAGTCGTGGTCACTGTAAGCACTGACTACAGCGGTGCTTCTCAACCTTCCTAAGGCTGCGATTCTTTCATACAGCTCCTCATGGTGTGGTGACCCCAACCATAAAGTTATTGTTGTACTTCACAGCTGTAATTTTGATACTGTTATGGATCATAATGTAAACACGTTTAGAGATAGAGGTTTGTCAAAGGGGTCACCACCCACAGGTTGAAACAGCTGATCTACAGTTATGAGAAAGGGAGAGAGATCCCCTTGCTAAGAACCCCTTATAATACCAGCAGATATGAATCACTTCCGTCCTAAATACATATTCAGAAGCCTGCCCCATCTAGAGGTTTGCTGTGTACAAAGCAAACCTTTTTAGAGGTATCCCGTCTAAAAAGATCCACTGGGAAGTTCCAGGAATAAACAGTCTGTATAAATTGTAAATTCTGTGCTGTTCTGAATAGCATGTCCTCTGTCTGCTCCAGAGTGTCCTTTGGTTCAGTATGCACACTATGTATGATGCCCACGCATTTCGTATATAGTAGCCTTCTCAGGTATCACGCTGGCTGTCACAGTATCACAGTTTGTTTCAGGTAACCATGCTTACTAGCCCCTAAGTGCAAGATTGGCAATAAGGCAGAACATGCAGAAAGACAGATGGACTCCATTGTTGTGTGGCAACGCCTCAGTGGGACATAGAAATGCATAGAGTTCATGAAGTTAGTATACATGGAGGAAGCATGGTATTTATGGCATGTGAATACATGGGTGAAGCATGGTATCTATGGCATCTTTATACGCAGGGGAAGCATAGTATTCCTGGCATATGTATGCGTGGGTGAAACATGGTATCTATGGCATATGTATACATGGATGAAGCATGATATCCATGGCATCTGTACACATGAGGGAAGCATGATATCCATAGCATATGTACACATGGGTGAAGCATGGTATTTATGGCATATGTATACATGGGTGAAGCATTGTATTCATGGCATCTATACACACAGGGAAGCATAGCATTCATGGCATATGTATACATGAGGAAGCATGGTATTCATGGCATCAGTATTCATAGATGAAACATGTAGTTCATGGCATATCTATCCATGAGGGAAGCATGGTGTTTGTGCCATCTGCATACATAGGGAAAGCATGGAATTCCTGGGGTCGGTACAGGCAGTTTCAGGCATCTACTGGGGGTTATGACTATCTTGTACATGGGTAAGGGGGGCATCTCTGTACAATGAAGCCATCACCTGTAAATGAGCATTACAGACAGTTTCAGTCAGCACTGTGCCATATGCACACACACAGCACACAGCTTTGGTCCCTTCTCTAAGACCATCTGAAGTCAAGTATTCCAGATTCCTGTCCTTTCCATAAATTGGTTTTTTTTTCCTAACTGCAATCCACATTATAAAATTCTCCCTTTCAAAGTAAAATCCAGTGGTTTAAATGTTTTCAAGAGGTTCTTCAGCATCATTAGTGTCTGGGAGCTGGCCAGTTTTAGTTACCATTTCAGAGACTCCACATACTCAGCATCAGCCCCTACTCTTGTCAGCCTGTGCCAGGGACCCACTGTTGGGACCTAACTCTGCTTACTCCGGACATTCCGTATGCATGGGGTCTTCTGTCTTATGGCCGTTTGTCTGGCTCTCTCACCCAGCTTAATGTTTTCATAACATTGTAGTCGGTGTTTATACTTTGTTCCTTTTCATGACTGACTAATGTCAATGGACATTTAGTGTGGTTCTCATGCTCGGCCATCAGCATAGATGTGTACTATCATTTCTCTTGGGTCTTTCTCTAGAGTGAGGTCTCTGGGTGGTGTTAGCCAGATGACTAACCTTTTTGAGGAATTCCCAGTGTATCTCAGCAGCACTGCGTGAGAGCTGTCATATCTGGGAAGGCATGTGAGTGCTCGCTGCTTTCTGTCTGTTTTATATAGATACCATGCTGTGTGTGGACATTGCTTGGTCTCACTTTTAGCAGTAAAAACTATAGATATTTAAATCAACAATTAGTAGTCGCCAAAGTGGTGCATCAGGATTTACTTACCAGTGTTCCTCTTTTCCGTTCTTCTTCTCATCCCTTGCTGAACTATTTCTCTTGGTAATTCATAAGTACAGATTTTGGAAATGGTGAAGTCTGATTTTTCCCCACATTCTAGACATGTCTTTTATTTACCCTCAAATGTCAGGTGAGCTTAGGTATGGGATTTGAGGTTCCTGGCTCCTGCTCTCAGTCCTTTGGTCTGATGTCGTCTGCTGTGACAGTGGCACCACACCATCTTTCTAAGGGTGTTTCCTTCCCCTCTGATGTGCCACAGTTTTATTGTGCTATGTATCAGTGTGGGAATTGGTGTTTCCTACTTGACAGTTTCTCTGAGGACCCATGTCTTCATCCTTCCTAGGAAACTTCCAGCTAAGATTCTCATTCTTTTCTGCATTATTCCCTCCTTTCTCTTTTTCCAGTTTCTCTTCCAAATCCCCCAAACACCTCTTTAGTTCTTGGGGTTTCATGTTTACTACTTTGTATCCAGTGTGTCTTCTGATTTGTGGCCTTGATTCTTTTCTTCTGTTTGCTCATTTATTCTTTGATTGCTTCCTAGTAGAATTTACTCCTTTTGTTTTATTGGGGATTTTAGTGGAACTTTCCATGTGTATCTTAATACACTGTTTCTGAGTTTTCACTGCTTCCCGTTATTCAATTTTTGTCTGTTTTCCATCAAAGGGTCTTAGTTTTATGGCTGCTGGTCTTTCTTAAGAACTCTAATATAAAAAAGATATTTAATACTTGCCGGGCCCTTTCTTCTAATTAATCCTGGAGTGAACTGGGCTGCCTTACTTAACAAGAAGTTTCTTCAGGGGCTGAGAGATGTTTCTTCTGATTTGGTGAGTGATCAGGACTTTCTGTTTGTGTTCCGGCCTCACACTCCCTGTCTGGTGGTTTTGGTTACCCCTCCAGCACACACACACACACACACACACACACACACACGCCCTCCTTCACATCTGACTTCTTCATCTCCATTTGGCGATAACACTGTAAAATCTGGAAACGAAGCCTGAATCTGCTGTCCTTTCTAGAACCTCAGGTTGTGATACTCAAGCTCAGAGGTACACTGGAGAACTCCTAGGTACATGTGTTCACATGCATGCATGCAATGAGAATTACACTTGGGGCTCCCATGTGCTAATATATTGACTTACATGCTCTACTACTAAGCTCCACTCCCAGCCCTGTGACCGTTTGGCTTCACGCTGAGGAACTTTGTGAACTCACTGTCCATGAGCTCCTATGAAAAGGTCAATTAGTGCATTCTCCAACAGTTAGCATTAATGGTGATGTCATCCACAGAATCAAACTTTAGTGCATTCTCCAACAGTCAGCACTAATGGTGATGTCATCCACAGAATCACACTTTAGTGCATTCTCCAACAGTTAGCATTAATGGTGATGTCATCCACAGAATCAAACTTTAGTGCATTCTCCAACAGTCAGCACTAATGGTGATGTCATCCACAGAATCACACTTTAGTGCATTCTCCAACAGTTAGCACTAATGGTGATGTCATCCACAGAATCACACTTTAGTGCATTCTCCAACAGTCAGCACTAATGGTGATGTCATTCACAGAATCAAACTTTGGTGCCAACGGGTAACCTACATGGAAGACCTAGGCCCTTCTAACATCTTTCCCTCCCCTGCAGGTATCAGAGCTGTGTTCTCGGGTCACTACCACAGGAATGCTGGGGGAACCTACCAGGACCTTGACATGGTGGTCTCATCTGCCATCGGATGCCAGCTAGGCAAAGACACCCATGGGCTCCGTGTGGTGGTCGTCACTGCTGAGAAAATTGTTCACCGTTACTACAGCTTAGATGAACTGAGTCGGAGAGGAATTGATAACGACCTGAAGGAGCTGATGAAGGAGTGACTCCCCACATGGCCCACCCAGTTTCCATGCCCATAACCTTTCACCTTGCCAGAATGTTCACAGCCCCTCATAGCAATGTTTGAGTAGACAGGTGGGTTTGTTAGTGAATGTCCTTTTATGTAAATCAAAGTGCTGGGTTCCATCCTCAATTGTATTCAAAAGGGGGCTGTCATCCCTTTAAAAAGCCAGGAAAGAAGGCTGTGGCTATTTTCTAATTGTGGTGTGAGACTCTCCTCATAGTGTAGCTTTCACTCGGCCCTGAATCCCACCGTTCCTGACAGCTCAAGTCAATACCCACCTCCTGCCCTCAATCCCAGCTCAGTACCCAAGTGTGATCTTTAATAATTCCTCAAACAAACTGCATCTGCTCTTGCTACATTGTGATCCTGACTCCCAGAACACTGGGAAACAAAGGCCCGTCCTCCCTTCCTGCCAGACCAAATAGTACCAATCCATCCTGGGCCCATAGATTCCTCATAGCCACCACTGGCTTTTCCTGCTGATGGTATGAACACAGGTGATCCACGTGAGGGTGTGTTTGCTTCTCTGGTGACAGACATCACCTCCATGTACAAACTCTGTGTTCCAACTGACCACAACAGAGAACAGGGCATGAAAGCCCTGGACAGCCCACGCATCTGCCCAGTTTATAGCCTCCTGCTGCAGGCAGCCACAGCATTATCCAATCACAATGAACCTCGTGGGAAACTGCACTTGCTGCAGACTTCTGAGAACAACACAGAACTCACTGGGCAAACTATACTATGTTAATTGCCACTGACATACAACACTCCTGGAAAAATAAAAACAATTTGAGTTACTTAAAATCCTTTTCACTGTGGAATCTGCTCTGCTGCCTCCTCTGGGAGCTCCGCCCTCTCTGACTCTTCCTCCATTTATCTTCAGGCCTGATGCTGAAGTAACCCCTGCTCTATATCCTGCTGCCAAAGTTTTACAGTGTCCTGCAGTGTTGTGGGGGGATCCTAAACCAACTTTAAAAACTCTCTGGTTATACGTGAACTGTGAAGTCCATTAAATTAAAAAAAAAATCTTTCTTGTTAAAAATTTTTAGTCAATGTAGCAAAACCATGAGAAATTAAATAAAAAGATAATTGGATATGTAAATTCATATGGAACAAAAGATACAAGAAGCTAATTATGTCACAGCTTGGTGAGGCAGAGCTCATTGTTAGGTAGCACAAGAAAATTAAATTTTTCAAACCAGAATGATCTTGTAGTGCTTGGCTATGTTCCCTGTTTGTTTTCCTTTTTCTCTGTAGCAGAATGCAAGAGGCCAGGAGAGGAGCTGGATGAGGGGGTAACTAAGAGTCCAATTGTTCCAGGAGTGAATACTGCACTTAAAACGTGTGGGCTTGACTCCATGATATGAGAAAGTTTAATTACAGTGGGCTGAAAGCATGCCCTATGTCCAAGATAAATGCAGCCCCAGAGTGGACACAGAATATGGTATAAAGCAGACCATGTAAACTAAAGAGCTAGTTCAGAAACCTGAGAATATGCTAGAGAAAGAATGGCATGTCCAGTTTTCCGTGGAGCAGCTACATCAAGGTGGGACTTGCTGCCATGGGGAACAGAAATGGGCATCCACCTAACTCAGACGACACCAGTACTCCGTTCACCCATATGCCTTAAAAAAAACCTCACTCAAAGAAAAAGCAATAGCGACTTCCCACATGCACATGCTGTAATTTTGAATGCTCTTTGGGCGTCTCTGATGCTTTAGCTCAGAAAGGTACCAGCCCATCCATGGGCATGAAGGGACAGGCATTTGGGCAGCTCCGTCCCCTAGCAGAACACACTGCATCAGATGGGGCGTTATTTCTTGCTGCTGCTGTGGTTTTGATTTGGATGTGGCTTGTCCTCAGATGATTCTAGACTTAGAAGTTTGATCCTCATCATGAAGTTATACAAGGCCCTAGTTGGTGGCTCTCAAGTCATTCTTGGGCCCCAGTTGCTCTCTGGCTTCCTATCTTACAGAGTGATATCTGGCCATTGTGACATCATTTACCAAGAAGCCCTTTACAGAGCCACCATACCTGCCCTTGAAGGCCCAGAAAAATGAAACCAACCTCTTTGTTTTATGAAGTAATGTAGCTCATTATAGTAACAGGCTAACACACTCTTTGCTTATAGTTGCCACCCCATGGATTCAAAACTGTCAGTTCTCCCTTCCTTTCCATAAGTTACTTTAATTAGAAAGTCAAGGGGCCACTAAAGAGGAATGTTATTTAAAGTGGTTGCAAATTGGATTTTCAAGGCTGAGGAGGGGGTTTGTGGAGGAGGTTGGGCTGGGTGACCGCCATATTACCTGCATTTTTTACAGGTTGTGGGGAGGTAAGGGGAGGTGAACTATGTGTCTAGCAAACACAACACACTGCATACCTTAAACATCTGCCTTTGCTGTGTATCAGCTGTGAATGGAAAACTACAAATCAGAAGACTGGGTGTAAGGCAAAACAAATGCCTAGGACCACCCATCTCACAGCTGTAGACACTGCACACGTGGCCTAGGACCACCCATCTCACAGCTGTAGACGCTGCACATGTGGCCTAGGACCATCCGTCTCACAGCTATAGACGCTGCACACGTGGCCTAGGACCATCCGTCTCACAGTTGTAGATGCTGTTGCACATGTGCCATGGTTCTGAAGCAGAGTCTAGCGAATAGCAACAAAAACATGGTTTGCCTGCATTTGAACTCTCCACTGTATGGCCTGAACAACCCCTACCACAGCTCTGCAGTCACAGATAAGCATGGTATTGCCCATTGCCCTGTACCAGGAGCAGGCTCTGCCCATGCTCTCTGCAGTCAACACCGAGGCAGGAGGGGAGACTCACACAGCCCAACCGTCGCAACTTGGCTGCACAGGCAAAAAAAAAACCACTTGACTGGTGGGTTTTTTTTATACATAACTACATAAAATGCTGCTTTTGTCATCAAGAGAGGGTTCTGTATGTGTGTGTGTGTGTGCACGCGCGTGTGCGTGCGCTCGTGTAAATGTTTTGGAATAATCACAGCATTTTTCCAGAACATCTGCTGACTGGGTTCACTTTCTTTCAGTTTCTGTTTCCTTATTTCAAAACTTGGTGGCTTCACGGTGCTTACTAAGTCTTCCCTGTATGTTTTCAGTAAATCAATTTGATCAAATAATGATGTGACCTTTTATTATTCCATCGGGCATCTTTAACAGTAATCTTCCTCATTTTGAGGGCTTGAGCATAAAATCCTTATTGAGCTGTCAGGCCACACTCATGTCCCATGTCTGCCTCTGAGCAGCTTTGCTTGCCATCCCTAATATCCAGGCCTTCACACCGGCTCTCGCGAGGCTAATATGTCCTCCTGATTCAGCGGTCACTCCTGAGAGTGCTCTTCCTGCACCACACAGCCAAGTCTCCTATTTGTTTTTGTTTGTGTGTTTTTTGTAGTATGCTAAGAAATGTGCTTGGTTGACAACCAAAAGATCATTAAAAGTCACCTCCACCAGTATGCAAGCCACAGGACACCAGGATCATTCCTGTTACTTGCCACTCTGTTCCCAGTGCCCAGCACTGTGCCTGAAGGTGAGAGAGCAAAGCTGATGTGGTAATGTGAATGTAACTGACCCCCCGCCAATCTCATAGGAAGTGGCACTGTTAGGAGGTGTGGCTTTGTTAGAGTGGCCTTGTGGGAAGAAGTGCATCGCTATGCATGAAGACTCTGAGGTTTTCTATGCTCAGGATATGGCCCAGGTCTCAGTCAACTTCCTGTTGTCTGCACGATGTAGCACCCTCAGCCTGCTCCCACCATGATAGCGAACTGAACCTCTGAACTGTAAGAGTCACCCCAACTAAATGTTTTATAAGGGTTACTGTGGTCATGGTGTCTCCTCCCAGCAGCTGAAGTAGCTGTAAAGCAGCAACAATCGCAGGCAGCCAATATGAACCCTCAGGACTTGAGAGGAAATAAGGAAAAAACCACGTTCCTCAGCCTTGTGCTACAGGTTGAGTAGCTAAAATAAATGTTTCATATTTCAGTTTTTTAAGTTTCATTTGTTGTTTTGTTGAGACGGGGCCTCATGTAGCCTAGGCTAGCCTGAGACTCAGCTATGTAGCCAGCAATAACCTTGAACTTCTGACTCTGGGATTCTAGGCACACGCCACCACACCCGGCTCTCAACTTGTTTTTAATATCTGTGTATGCACATTCCGAACCCAAAATTCCCAATTCAGCCATTTCCTGTGCTAGGACACATATCCAGAACAGGGATGCTCACCTGAATTCTTTCCAAATTGTCACCCAAGCTAGATGTCATCAGGAAGTCAGAAAATAACCAGTACCCTACTTTTATCCTTGGTCCTGGAGCACAGAGAAGACATCGGAGGGAGTAATGAAGGGGTCTCAGGCCCCAGCTCTTCTGAGCCTGGTTTCCTGAATGGATGTAGAGCAGTAACCAAAGCAGAAGAGCCAGAGAAGGGGCTGCCCCAGCCTGGTAACCATGGGCAGCAACTAAAGAGAAGGGCAATCTAGTGCTGGCGCTGCCCCGCAAGGCTCCTGAGAAGAGCAGCTCCAGAGACCCAGTGAAGGCTCTAAAGCTGGGGGACCAACAGCAGCACCCGTGTTTGAGTGAAAAATGAGAGCTAGAACGTCACATGCATCTAAGTGTGAGCAACTGGTACCACCCGGAGATTTGTGGACTGAATCTCCACAGGCCAACCTGCCTCCATTAAAGCCTGACAGCATCCCTGAGATTTGGGGAGTGGACCAATTCAGAGGACTTCAGACCTAGAGAACAATGCCACAGTGCAGGCACAAGTGCAGATGGCACCAAGAAGCCATGACCATCCAGGTTTGCATGCAGAGATGGAAAGATGAGTAAGCAGATAAGTGCAATGCACGTATGTATGTATGTAGTATGTATGTGTGTATATTTCAGCCTTTAAAGGTATGAGTTCCCTGTATAATGGACCTGGAGTACATTATACAATGGGATGTTGCATGATGTCACATATATGTGAAATATAAATAATTAAAAAGTAAAATGGCTGGAGAGATAGCTTAGTACTAAAGATGTTTGCCACACAAGCATCAAGGATGGGGATTGGAGCTTGGATCCCCAGAAACAGTTACAATTCAAGCGCATGGTAGCCTGCCTATAATCCAGTGCTCAGAGGGTGGAGACTGAGCAGATGTGACCAGCTGGCTAGTGGTAGTAGCTGTCTGAGTGAGCTCTGGGTTCAACTCAGAGAGCCCATCCCAATGTAAAAAGGGAAGAACAATTGAAAGAAACTCCTGTCTTTGGCCTTGGACCTCCACATGCCTGCACATACACACAGGCACACACATGCATGCACACAACACAAAGAAACACAAAAGTAAAATACATAAATATAGTACAAACCAGTGGTTCCAATGGGGAGGTGTGTGTAGAAGGAGGAGCTGCTTGTTGTTCCCAGCCACTTAGCCCTGAAATAATCACACAGAAACTGTATTAATTAAATCACTGCTTGGCCCATTAGCTCTAACTTCTTATTGGCTAACTCTTACATCTTAGTTTAACCCATTTTTAGTAATCTGTATATCACCACGAGGTCATGGCCTACCAGCAAAGTTTCAGCACGTCTGTCTCTGGCAGCAGGTCTGTGGCTTCTTCCTGACTCCGCCCTTCTTTCTGCCAGCATTCAGTTCTGTCTTCCCCGCCTACCTAAGTTCTGCCCTATCAACAGGACAAGGCAGTTTCTTTATTCATAAATAGGAATCACAGCACACAGAGGGGTTCAGAATCACTAATGTGTAGAATAAACAAATTGGAACCTCAGGTAAGACATGAGAATGTCTGAATAGATCGCAGACCTTGTTGCAGCCAGGAGGAAAGGGACAGCTGAGATGATGGGCTGGCTGGCTCCTGTCCCCCACCTTAGTAAGCAAGACAGAGTACCAACTTTTCAAAAAGAGGCCACCTTTGTTTCCAGCTGATGGTGTCATGGGTCTGGGCCCACAGTGAAGCAGAACGTCACAGTGGTGGGAGCATGCAGAGGTGCTCACCGCATGCACACAGCAAGCAGAGAGGAGAAAGGACCAGACATGACCCTCAAAAGCTGGCAGTCACTCCATCTGGGCCCCACCTCCTCAAGGTTATATAACCTCCCAAAACAGTGTTATTAGCTGGGGAACATTCAACATGTGAGTTGTTGGGGACCTTTCATCTTCCAGCCACAGCAAACTGTGCCTTACGATAGCATGTTGTGTGCTACAATAGATTTTATTTTGAAACACAATATTTTTAAATCAGACCTATAGAATTAGCATGGGAATGAATTATATCCCTTCTTTCTCACCAAGATTTTGCCCTAAGGACAAACCACTGTTGTGAAGCCATGTGTTAGGAATAAATAATAGTTTTGCAAATATCTGCTATTGCTTAGACCAAAGAAAACAGACAAAGGAGCCCGGGTCTCTGGAGAGTAAATGAAAGATCCCAGAGGGAAGAGGACCAGGGTCGGAAAGCCTGACTATGTACACAGACTTCACACAAATCTCTGCCTTGCCCCAAAGCATGTGTGAGCCAAGCAAGCAAGACAGTAAAGGCTTAAAAGATTTGGACAAGATTTGACCTCTGTCCAGAGCAAGCAAAGAGTGTACATGCAATGGGAATCTAACCTGTTCTGCTCCTAGAGGAAGAGCTTAGCAGTCTTCAGAAGAACGTAACAGAACCCAGATGTTATAGAGAACAGCATCACGGTGCCAAAGATACAACTCTGGAGTGCTTGACATGGGGGGGGAGGGGAGAAGGGAAAGAGAGGAGCAGAAGACAGGAGAGGAGGGGAGGGGGCAAAAGGGGAGAAGAAAAGAAGGGGAGAAAAGAAGGAGAGGAGAGGAGAAGGGAGGGGAGGAGAGACTGAAGTCATTCTCAAAGGAAAAGTCAATCAGCCCAAGGTGCCTCAGATGTTGGAGCTCCGGGAGTTAGGCACTAGATACGTAAGGAGGAGATGCTCAAAATGGAGAAGCTCTTCCAAGGAACAGAAATGAAAGCTTTGTAACTGAAAAATACAATACTTGAATGTTTAAGACTCACAGTGGTTCTAGGATGTTTGGGGACTTGTTCATTTGTGGAATATAACTACTTGGAAAAGAATGAATGGATTTAGGGGAGGATAATAAATCCTTTGGAAAACAGAACAGAGAGGGTAGGAGGAGTGGTGGGACCAAGTGGATGGAGAGGTGGTCTAGATAATGCAGCAGTTTGTTGAGACGCCATGCAGGTGCATCTCCCAGAGGCACTCCACGCCCCGAGGAAGCACAGTTCCCCTCTGTCACCAGGCAGAGACCACCACATGTACAGAACTGGCGATGTCTGGCTTTCTCTGAGTCCTCACCTCTGCCCAGAGCATCTGACTGCTTCAGCACTAGAGGAGGGAACAGAGATGCCTTTATCACCATCTAAAGTCCTTGTCCTCCAGGCTGTCCCTCAAGCCCTCAGAAATAGTAGGTGGGTTCGTCTCCGGAGACCTTTAAAAGATTTACTCTTAAAAAAAAAAGAAAGAAAGAAAAAACACTAGTTGGTGAAATCACTTAGTGGCTAAAGGCACTAGCTGCCTAGCCTAGCCACCTAAGTTCAATTTCTGGACCCCATGTGGAAGGAGAGAACCAACTTCTGCAGGTTATCTCCACCCTAGACACACACACACACACACACACACACACACACACACACACACACAGCAAACTGGAACATCACACCCCTAGGCCTCATGAATGTGCCCAGGCTATCACCAGTTTGCTGAACTGCCCTGATGGTGGGATTGTACTCCTGGTCTCTTCTGCTGGTGGGGGAAGAGTGTGAACCCTTGAGGTGGGAACTGGCCCTCTGCAGGAAGATTTGTTGGCTTCCTGTGCAGACACTGGAGTGAACATTCTCGCACCATGAGCTATCCCAAGCAGGTGTTGGCTCTGTGCCAAGCACAGTGGGCAGACATCTCTGATTTCAGGGGACAACTCAAATATTGATGTCTTGATGTTCTATGCGGCCCTGCTTCCTTCTTCTGTCCCTGGGACACATCTCCAGCTGAGAGCCCTCGGGAGCCTGCAATGGTGGCTGACATATAAACTGTCTCTCTTAGGACAAGGCAAGCCTCTGCTGAACACACAGCACGACAGTGACCTAAGACAGCTCATACTTTCCAAACTGCCATTTGCCTCCCTCCCTGAAGCACATCCTCAGAAACTTGGATCTCTCTCTTGAGTCTTCTCCATCACCCCAGCTCCCATACCTCTACACTGCAGTAAGCATCCGGGCTCCTGAGTCAGGCCCGCGAATATTCCTGCCAATTAATCTCTGCAAATATTGACCTCCTCTTCTGTAAAAAAATGGGAATATGGTGCTACCTGTGGGAGGTGACATGAAACAGTCTGTGTTAAAGCAATAACTCAGTATATCAACAAATGTCATCCACATAGTCACAGAGGCCAAGCCACACTGCCTGCAGCCTCCTGAATGCCCTGCCTGCCTCTAGGTCTCCAGGTCTGGTTCAGGGAAGATGCTCGTAGCATAGTTTGATTACAGGTGCCGGAAGAGCATGGAGGGAGAGTGTTATAGGGAGCTTTGAAAGAGGATAGTGCCTGAGCTTGAGCTGAGAGAGTCAAGATGGTGAAGTCAGCCAGGAGAAGGAGGAAGGAGAGAGTCAAGATGGTGAAGTCAGCCAGGAGAAGGAGGGAGGAAGGAGAGAGTCAAGATGGTGAAGTCAGCCAGGAGAAGGAGGGAGGAGAGAGTCAAGATGGTGAAGTCAGCCAGGAGAAGGAGGGAGGAGAGAGTCAAGATGGTGAAGTCAGCCAGGAGAAGGAGGGAGGAAGGATCCCAAAAGGAACAGCAGACACAGGGGCAATGCATGGCACAGAAGACACAGGAGCCGGACTGCACAGGACCACACACTAAAAGGGGGAAATTGCCTTATCTTCCCCTTAAAAACAGGCTATTGTGAAATTTATCAATAGTGACTCACACTCTATCTACTGTAAGCCATCAGATATTGAACCTCTGTCTTGGCGTGGGTTTGATTCCACAACAAAGGGCAGTATCCAGGGGCTCAAGGACAAGACAGTTGGGAAATGAAGATGAAGCCTCCTCTCTGGTTCCCCAGGACCTGGTGCTGTTGCCTTTGGAAACCCCTCCCTGAGGAAAGTGTGTTAGCAGTTATTTGCCCTGTTGGGGAGATGTTGACAACTTTCTAGGCAACATCAAAAAGCTTGTTTTCCTAACTGGTAATTAGAGAATCTCTGCAGGAGAGCTGTTCAGAGACTGTCCCTGCCCACAGGCCAGCGTCCACACTGTGACCAGGCGGCCAGGGGCCTCTGCTAATTAGAGATGACATCAGTATTCATCCTGGGTTGGAGGAATGTGTCGGGAGAAATAAATAAACTCCCGGTGCTTTCTTTTCATCAGCACGGAGTCTGCAGGTAGAGGTTGGCCCAGAAACCCCTCTGTTGGGGGTCTTTCAGGGAGCTTGTGACTTTGTTACTTAAAATTCCTTGGAGAGGAAAAAAACATACTTAACTGAATTGAATTATTAAACAGATTTACCCTGGATGTTAGAGACATACCGTGCTGGCAGGGAGAAGCTGCGGCCTATTGGGTGACTTGCTCAACCTGCTCAGGTGATGTCAATGCTCCCTCCACTCCATTTTGTGATGGTAATGTATATCCTGTGCCATTGTATGTCGGAAGTATGTAATCTGCTTTTCAATTTTGATTTTATAGGGGTTACAGTTAAGAGATTGCATGAATCTCAGAAAAGACTTTGATTTTTAAAAAAGATTTGAGAGTGTTGCAGACTATGGGGACTTTTGAAGTTGGTCTAAATGCATTTCTGTATTGTCACATGGCTGCAACCTGTGGAGACCTCCATCTACAGAAGGAAGTAAACTACAGGACACGGCAATGGTGCTTGAGATACTTCGACCATGTTATGAGAATGGATGACGGCAGACACCCGAAGATAGCACTGCTTGGAGGAGTGCATGGGATAAGGTGAAGAGGAAGGCCCCCAAAATGCTGGACAGACAGCATAGAGGAAGACTGTGGGACCTTGGGTGTGACAGTAACACAAGCACCTAGGACTGCCCAGGACAGGAACAGCTGGAGAACCGCCATAAACCAGCTGCCCATGCAGGCTTAAGTATTGCTGGGGCATAGATGATGATGATGATGATGATGATGATGATGATGATGATGATGATGATGATGATAACAAGCTTGTGGGGGACAGGGAGTGGCATGTGGTGGTTTGAATGAAAATGACCCCCAAAAATTCATTGAGAGTGGCACTGTTAGGAAGTGTATAGCCTTGTTGGAGTGGGTGTGGCCTTCTTGGAGGAAGTGTGTGACTAGGAGTGGGCCTTGAGGACTCAGAAGCTCAAGCCAGGTCAAGTGGCTCACACTTTCCTCACGCTGCCTTCAGATCCGAATGTAGAACTCTCAGCTCCTTCTCCAGCATCTTGTCTGTCTGCACACTGCCATGTCCCACTACTATAGTGGACTAAACATATGAAACTGTAAGTGAGCCCCAATTAAGTGCTTTCCTTTATGAGAGTAGCTCTAGTCTTGGTGTCTTCTCATAGCAATAGGGACCCTCACTAAGGCAGCTGCTCTACTCTGCTGCTCTTCAGCGGTACAGTAGACGATGTGACTACCTGATCTCTGTCCCTACTTTCTTAGGGACAGTTTTCCCTTCTTTGGGACAAATTGTCACTAAGTTACCAAAGCTGACTCTCACTATAGCCCAGGTTGACCTCCAAATCATAATCTTCCTGCCTAAACTTGCTGAGTGCTGGGGTCACTGGCATGGGGCCACCGCTCTTAGCTTGGGTCTCGGGCTACCTACCAACATGGTTGTGCTGCACAAACCTTCCCGCACCTTCAGTCTCTTCCCTGAGCCTGACGGAATGTGCCCATCCCCTCCTCTGCCAACTTTTGCCCTTGAGAATCTGCCATACATCCTCTGGGGTACCCATGAGGGAGCTGGGGGTCTCGTGGTTTCCCCGTTTCTCTTCTCAGTTGTCACTTTTATACCACTGGCACTCACGGGTGCCATCATTCAGTCATCAATGCCCTGCCCACCCACAGGCACACACGCAGGTGCACTCAGGCGCGTGGAAGGCACCTGCCAATCTCCCAGCAGTTCCTTCTTATGGAAGTCTCTGGCAACTGGTTAGCAGCCTGCCAGTCTGCCCTGTCTCACCTTCATCCAGAGTGATTTAACTTTCAAGGAAACGGCCGTCTGAGGAAAAAGGTGACTTCCACCTTGTAGCACCCCTTCCCCTCCAGCCATTGGCCCCTCCTTCACTCTGCTGTAGGCTGGGCTGTTTGAACGGCTTCGTTCTGCCCCAGGCTTCCTTGTGGTGGGGAAAGAAGCATGTGGGGTGCCATGGTGCCACTGTTCTGACCACATGCCAGCAGTGCCAAGAGGGCAGTGTCACCAAGTCCAGCCACAGAGACACAGTCCTAGGCTGGAACTGTGAGGAGGGGGAGCTTCCAGCTGGAGCTGCTGGACTGACAGTGCATGCTTGGAGCTGGGAGCACACCCAAGAGAGTCTACCAATGGAGCCACTGCAGAGGAAGCTAGGGCAGAGCACAGGGAAGACGAAAGAAAGGAGGCAGGAGTCCAGAATGAGCACCAGGTCCAGCCTTGCCGACAGCTTTCCAGGGGCCATCTGGGGGGCCACTGGCTGAGTGGACAGTTTTCCTTCTTTACTTAAATTAGTCATCAATTGTTTGCAAGCCAAAGAGACCCAGATGATGCCCCGTCTCACAAGCCTATCTCTGCTCCATGATCTTTTCCATTCTGCGAAGCTGGAGACGGGATGAGGAGACTGTAAGCATTGGATGGGAGCAAAGTCCACCAATCCAGACAGCACAGACTCACAGGGGAGAGGGCAGAAGCCCAGGACTGCCTTCCTTGGTGGATGTGGTACTTAGCAGAGGCACACATGACCCATCTCCCAGATCATGGGATATGACAACAAGCATAAAGGCGGGTTCCTGTTCTGAACATCTAGTAAAGCCGATTAGTGCATATGCCTGATCAGACTGCAGAGTCTGCCATTCCTACCTGAGTATTTAAAAAACCAAAAGTGAGGTCCATCCCATTTTTACCATGTCATGGGAGATTTTGGTTAAGTGGTTTTCATTCTGTCAAGCAGCATCTACTCTCTTCTGTTTTTCAAAATTGAAGCCATTTGTCGCTTGTGAGTTAATGCCTGGGTTTATAAGCTGTCCACACAATGTTCCTGTTTTATTAATCTAGCAATGGATTCTGCAGAGATATCTGTATGTGGCTATGAACAGTCCACAGCATGCTACTCAGTGACTAGGACCCTCGGATTCATACGCAGAGCCCTGTTGTGTGACACAGTTCCCAGGGAAAGATAAGCAAGTATCCACTCACTCCGTGGGAAACTGACAAGACACCAGAATACAGATACCACCAAAGGCCAGTTTGGTGAGCCAGCGAGTCTCACTCTGTTATTTACAGGGATTTGGATGAGAGGTTACTCACAGGAGCAGAAATGAACTCAAAGAGTTGCATTGGCAAAGCCCACCAGAGCATGAGCGACAGGATAAAGGATGAAGGAAGGGAATGGCTGCATAGACTTGGATCCGCAGTGGAGTGACGGCAGGAGTTGCCCGTGTATCCACTGTGAAAGCTTTTCTACATGCCAGCGAGTTTGAAGTGTCTTTTAAAAGTATTAAGGAAAAGGGCGCCTGAACTCAGAAATGTTTCTCCCCAGTGAAGAAGCATGGTAGGCTTCGTGGCGTCTGCCGTGTGGCAGGCACGGTGCTCTGGACTTCACCTCTACAACCTGTTTAATGTGCACAAGAATCCTGAGCACCTGTTTCTTCTGCCCTGCGTTGCAGGTGTGGAACCCGGGGATGATGGTGACAGTTCTTCCGGCTACATACGTACAGCAAGTATTCAGAGGCCACAGTCACTTCCTCCCTGCCCCATCATTGTCCATGACAAGGGGGGAGGGCTACGCTGGAGACCCCGCTGAAGGCAGCTTCTTCTAACCTCCCCAAAGCCAGAGCCACCTGACTTCTGCCACTGTGCTGCCTCAAAGGGCTCCCGTGCATGCCATCTGGTGGGTTCAGGGTCTCTCTGAGGTTCAACCATAGACCCCAGGAACTCAACCACTTTGTTCATGAATGCCCTGACTCCACCCAATTCCATCTGTTCTGGTCCTTTGCTCCAGCTGGACCCCACTCCAACCCTCCCCTCCTGTTCGTCAGATCCCTCTAGATAATCTTCGAGGATAGAACTCTGTCACACACCACTGCCCGCCCTGACTTCTTAGGTACTCACGAATAATTTGTTGGACTGAGAAGCTGTCTCAATCAGTAAAATGGCCACCACACAAGTGCACAGACTCAAACCCCATGTAAAGAAGATGATTGCATGAGCTTGTAATCCCAGCCCTCGGCAGACGGGGGGGGTGGTCCCTGAGGCTCACTGGCCAGTCAGCATAGCTTAGTCTACCAGATGAAAGAACCTGTGTCAAAACACACACACACACACACACACACACACACACACGCAGTGCTAAGGACAATGACAGAGATTTCCTCTGGCCTCTACACACTTGCTCACACACTGGCATCCACACACATACGTGTACCTGTATAACATAACAACATTCACACTTACAAATACAACACAAAGAAATGTTTGTTGGTTGACAAACTCAAAAGATATATTTATGTATGTGTGTGCATATCTACATACACATGTATAAGATACAGTGTGTGTGTGTGTGTGTGTGTGTGTAGATGTTTGGAGATACAGTTTGGAGGACAGCACTCATTATGCTTTCTACGCTAATGGAGCATCCTTTGTAGAAGATGCATCATTGTACACCACCGTGCAGTGTCACACCACCGTGCAGCGTTACACCTCCTGCAGTGTTACACCGCCATGCAGTGTTACACCTCCTGCAGTTTTACACCACCATGCAGTACTACACCGCTGTGCAGTATTATACCTTGCACACTTCTGAAGATGAAGAACATGAGAGCTACAACTGAGTGGGTCTGATTCAAGGACTCTCATGAAGAATCTAATACCAAGGTCACCCACATGGCCCTTTGCAGGTGTCCTTGCCATGTGTAACTCCCTCCAGGGTACTTGAATGTCTTGGATATGATGACTGGGTGTCCCCCAAGTAAGTGATCCAAGAGAGAATCTCCATGATGGAAGCTATAGTCTTTCAAACCTAACCTGAAGTTGCCACACCCTCACCTCTGTCACAGAAACCAACTCTGAAACAATACGGGAGGAGACCGCACAGGGTGCGAGTATCAGGAGGTAGAGAGTGTCCAGGGCCATCATGAAGGCTTGCTACCCAGTGGTGGTGAAAGACATTGATTGGTCACCTGCTACACACATGAACACACAGTCGTAACCTGAGGTCTGTGCTCTCCAAGATCATGGTTGAGGGATAGAGTAGATTAGGTGCAGACAGCACTTGGAGCCACCTAGGGGATGAATTAGCCAGACAAATGGGGGCAGGGAAGAGAGAACTCCAGGTCCTTGGCTCAGAGCTTTACCTATATTACAGAACCTCAGATTCAGGGATGCTGAGACTCTGCCTCAGAGTCTCTAGGTGGCCAGCAGTGAAGTCTGGACAGTGGGGATTTTCAAGGTAGTTGAAGAAGAGAACAAGTTGCCCAGGTGACTCAGGGCTGTAGTCTGAATCTAAGCAGGGCTACAGAAAGGGAAAAGGAGGTGCTGACCAGAGTATTGGACTAAGATAAAAGTCACATGTGAAAAGAAAGCCTCATGCTCCCAGATGAGAAGACCAAAAGGTCACTGGCAGTTGAAGTCAGTGTAATTATGAAGCTGTCTTAAATGCCAGCCAGGGTCAGCACAGTGACTGTCCCTCCATACCTGCCAGGGATGCTAGGACAGGAGGGGGCATCTGAAGGACACCCTCCTTCAGGATGCCAGCCTACTGACATTCAGATTCCGTATTGTAGGAAGAGGGGGGCTACTCTGTGCTATGCCTGGACCCTTTAATCCCCAGCAAAACCTGTGCATTCCTCCAGACCACCCGTGCCATTGACAGCTTGCCCTGCTCTGCAGTGACGTGGAGAAAGGTTGTTTCCCGCCTCCCACATTGAGCCCCACATTAAGCAGAGGGGTCCTTCCTTTTCCATCAGTGATGATCCCTTGCCTCCCAATAGGTAATTTCTCAGCGTCCATCTGAGCAGAGGAGATGGTGAGTGACTCACAGCTCAGCAGGCTGCAGCCATTAGTGTTGGGGCAAATGCCCACTGTTAGCCTCACCATTGATACCCTATGCTCACTGAGAAGTGAGCAGATGGCACAGGAGCACAGAAGACAGAAACTGATATTTGCACGTTAGAAGATCATTAACTGGGCATTGCATTCCACCGAGGCCTCAGGAGAGAACATAAAAGTTAGAACTAAAGAGACCTTCTAGAAAAACACACTTTAGTAGTGGTCAGCAATTTCACCCTCACCATCTCGTCTACCTTATGTCCACAGCAGACATTAAAAATCTATCTCAGGGGAACTGAGACAAGGCTAAGAGGTTAAGACCACTAATTGATCTTCCAGAGGATCAAGGTTCAATTCCCAGCACCAATACAATAGCTCACAACTGTCTGTAACCTCAGTCCCAGGAAATCCAGCACCTTCTTCTGACCTGCATAAATACAGTACACAGATACTTTCAAGAAAATGTCCGTAAGCATAAAACAAAAATAAGTAAAATCAAATATCTGGCTCAGCATTACTTACCTCTGAGTCTTCCCCAGGGCTGACCCTACAACCGCCATCAGCTGTGGTTATCTTCCAAGAACTGTGTTTTGTTTTTTAGTAAAATTATATCAGAAATTCAGCCTCTCACACTGCCTGTATTTCAGCAGCACAGTAGTTCCATGTGGCCAACTGTATTCACACAAAATAGAACATTCCAATCATTACAGACAGATTCATCAACGTATTTACCTTAGAAATGTGTTTCCCAAACGTCAGTCATTCATCTGTCATTGTCATTTTTGTTTTGTTTCGCTACATTGGTCACCTTTATTTTTAAGGTACAGGATATTATAGAGCCCAGGGTAGCTCCACACTTGCTATGTAACTGAGGATGACCTCAGTTAATGACTCCTATCTTTACCTCCCAAGTGCTGGGATTACAGGTGTGCAGCAACACAACCAGGGCTTCCTGTGTGTTAGCGAGCATTCCACCCTCTGCCTACGTCTACATCCACAACCACCTTTAAGAGAGATTACCTAATAAGGACATTCCATGTTACGTTAGTCTCCTTTATTTGTAACAGATGCAACCCAGGGCCCCCTGCAGATGCTCCAAACTGCAAATGACAGTGAACATAGTGTGTGGTGCTTTCCCTTATAGGTTTATCTCTGAATCAGGCACACTGGGTTAGTAAAAACTAATAATGACATAATTGGGACAATATAGGGTGGTTCCTTAAAATTTATTAACTCTTTCTAGAATTTTCTCTGTAACATGTCACGCTTCAGTTGGCCACAGAAAGTAAAGTCGTGGATGGGGAGTAGAAAGCCGGTATTAGCTATTCCAGTGCCATGGGAATTCAGATATGGTTGCTTAGAGACTCAATAACCCTGGAAAGCAACTGCTGTTTGCTGTATGTTCTGAACATAAGCATTGGCAGGGTCCTCTCCCAGTACTGTTGTCTTGCTGTCTTGGAGTCACTACAGACTTCACTTGTAGCCCCCTTTTCTCCATAATGCCCCATGGCACCTTCAGCCTACAGAATGTGGAGACAAGTGATGTAGATTATTTTGGGGCAGCCATGTTCCTCCTCAAGCAATCTGTCATGGAAATCCCTCTTCCTTTGTCTGTCAGCAAAGCTACAAGAGTCTGTGTCTGGGGTGTTTTGTAGATACTGAGCAGATAGAGCTTGGATGCCTGCCTGCAGGAAGCCATGCATGAGCTTTTGCAGAGCTCAAACACTGACATGAGCCACTTAGATGTTTGGACTTACTTTGTTTTAGCAGCTAACCTCACCTATCCTGACCATTCCGTCAAGTGCAGAGGTGTTGCACATACCAACAGCCAACTGGGGCTTGTTCATGATAAAGTCAAAATGATTGAAAAAGAATCTGAAATGAAGTAACTTTCCCACTTGGTGTAAGAGTTCCTTCTGTTTGTGTGTTGCTTTCATTGGTTAATGAATAAAGAAACTGCCTTGGCCTAGTTGATAGGGTGGAACTTAGGTAGGCGGAGAAGACAGAGCTGAATTCTGGGAGAAAGAGCCATGGAGCCACCAAAAACAGGCATGCTGAATCTTTCCCGGTAATCCACGACCTCGTGGTGATATACAGATTAATAGAAATGGGTTATATCAAGATGTGAGAGTTAGCCAATAAGATGCTAGAGATAATGGGCCAGGCAGTGATTTAATTAATCCAATTTCTGTGTGGTTATTTCAGGTGTAAGCTAGCCAGGTGGCCGGAACAAACAAGCCGCCTCTCCATGTAACACCCACTGTGTGATTCGGTGTGCTTGAAAGCCTTCCGGGTGTGCTTTTCCACCTGTGATGACAATTTCATGAGAAATTATTTCATTTCCTGCTGCTCTGGTGTGTAAATGTTACACTAAGGGAAATTTTGCCCAAGAGGAAACCATGTTCTCTTTTGAGACAGGGTCTTCCAGTGCACCGCCGTGCCCTGCAGAGGAAAACACTTGTGTCCCTTATCCAGTCCAGCCTGGGGACTTTCCAGGTGAGAAGAAGGTTCCCACCCGAAGGGATTTGTCTAAACTTCTGCTACTTGTTGCCAAGTAATGATCATAAAATAAGCATCTTGACTCAAGGGGCTAGAGAGACAGTGCAACAGTCAAGAGCAAATACTGATCTCACAGAGAACCAGAGTTTGGTTCCCAGTGAGTACAAGTGCCTATACCTCCAGTTCCAGGGGCTTTGATGCCCACTTCTAGTCTTCACAAACACCAGACACCCACCTTGCCCCCATCACAGAAAATTATACACATAAATAAAAATAAATAAATGTTCTGGGACATACATTCAAGTACCTTGGCATTACTGACTCAAAGATTTAAAAACTAATGAATAAAAGAAAACTCCATTTCCTGGAAATGTGCCCTTGTAAAGAAAAGCACATATGATTCTTCCAGCTCTCAACCAAAACCAGCTTTTCAAGAATAGATCATTGTCTGGCAGAAGACTGTGGACTTGGCACTTATCATCAGCTGGGTATGTCTCATGTCAGTGAATCCAAGGGCCTAGAGTTTGTCTGTTTCGGAAGCTGCTGGTTCCCTTGAAGATGATACAAGTAGCCTTCACAGTCTGCTCCCTAAGAACCACAGCTCTCAGTATTCACACGCTGAGCAGCCCCTGATCTGAAGTTTCATCTCTGCCACAAGGAACACAGTTGTAGCAACATGCTGGATCCTGTCTGAAGAAGAGCTGGCATCTTCCATGCCTAAGGCACTGGATGAAGAAATATGAGCCATAGGGAAAGACCAAAAATGGAGGGACAGGGGTCCTATCTTTCAGTGGCCCCTTCCGAAGGCACCAAAAGTGAAGCCATCGTAGTTACAACTATTACAACTGCAGTCTGACAACAGTGGTGTCAGACTGGCCAGACTTCTCTAGCTGAGCACAGTGCACCCAGTAGGAGGTGACATTAACATTAACACTACTGGAAGGTAAGTGTGGCACAGGACCAGGTAAATAAGTACAAAGGAATATAGCTTGAGACAAAGAAGTCCTTTGAAAGGTCCTGAGGTGAGAGGGACTTCAGGAGCCACTGTTGGGACAGTAGCAAATGGTAGGGCTGGAAGGACAATACCCATGTCATGCAGAGCTATCTTGATCCCATCTATGGTAGCCCATGCATGAATGTGTAACCCAGGGGCAAAAAGACATAAGGGCTTCAGGCTACACCTTCCCTCCCTGGCTTAAAGAGTAATGTATCCTTGGGACATTGATTTCCTATTTTGAGTGTGATCAGGTTGTTTATGTAATGTTAAAAAACAAAACAAGACAAAAATTTCAAAGATGCTGTCACAGAAGTCCATGTTGACACCATTCCAGGAGCCCCTGACCTCCAGTCCATTCATCCTACCACAGGGCAGATGTCCTTGTTTAGGCAACTTTAGCCAGGCATTCTGTCACTTGGAGCCCAGAACTATGGTGCCTTTTTGTCAGGAGGGCATTAAAGGGTGTGGATGAAAAAGAAAACCCCAAGGCCACACAGATGGAATGCCTGTTACACAGAACACAGCTGCTCAGAAGATCTACAGCTCAGAACTTGCTCCAGGAATGGGGAGGGTTCAGTCTCACAGGACTCTGTATGTCTGTGCATCTCATCATCTTCCAGACAGATGGAAAGGTAGTTGATTCCCTAGGCCATTACCTGCTGTTTGCCTGCAAGATGAACTGTTGGAGAAGCATTCACCCCTTATCACGTTGGCTTCTTAAAGTCTGCTTTGCCCACAGCACAACCGAACCCATGTGCATTTGCTACTACCAGGACCATCCAAAGACTGCTGCTTTAGTTAGGGTTTCTAGACACCATCACAACGACGCTTATAAAGGAAAACGTTTAAGTGGGTCTTGATCCACAGGCAACAGGAAGTGAATTGTGTCCTACACTGGGCATACCTTGAGCACAGGAGACCTCAAAGGCCACCCGCACAGTGACATACTTACTCTAACAAGGCCATACTTACTCCAACAAGGTCACACCTCCAAATAGTGCCACTCCCTATAGGTCAAACATTCAAGCATATGAGTATGGGGTGCATAACTATTTAAACTGCTACATTCCACTCCCTGGCCCCCATAGACTTGTAACAATAATATGTTGCAAAATACAGTTAGTCCAACTTCAAAATTTTCCATAGTCTACCATAGTCTCAAACTTATTTAAAAATCTAAAGTTCAAAGTCTCTTCTGAGACTCATGCAATCTCCTAACTGTAATCCCATGTAAAATCAAAATCAAAAAGCAGATCACATACTTTTAACATATAATGGCACAGGATATACAGTACCTTCCCAAACGGGCGGAAAGGGAGCACCGTGAGGAAACGCTGGACATTGGACGCGGAGATGCAGGGTCTGGGGTTTGCCTAGCTGGCTTTCAGTCTTGCTTTGATCCAGTATTTCATCATTATGTTTCTTTCCCGTGTCTGATGTCAAAACGTTCTTCAGCTCTCCAACCCTGTTCAGCTTTGTTGACTACAACACTCTTCTTTCTCCTGGGCTGGTTCCACTCCCTGTCAGCAGCTCCTTTCCACTTCCTGGTACCCCTTTCTTCCTTAAATTTTACATTTTGTATTTTAATTGCTGAGCTTGTTCCTCATTATAAATCTTCATTAGAGTCAGCACTAGTAACTACATAGCAGAGTCTATATTAGGCTGCCTTCAGATTTCTTCTGCTGATTCAATTAGTCTAAAACTCTTTAACCTAAGGCAGACTTTTCAGATAAGGGCAAAAAGCAACCACGTCTTCACCAAAATACCACCAGAATGATCTCTAGGCAGCATACTAAAATTCTCCTCTGCAACCTCTTGAGTCAGCCCTCCACAGTGAAAACCACCCTCAGCTCCGCTGTTTTCCATGTTCCTGCTAGGATGGTCCATTAGCCCCCCTTAAAGTGTTCAATCCATAGTCCCAAATCCTTATTTCTGCAAACCAAAACATGATTTGGCCTTTCACTGCAATAACTCAGTCGCTGGTATTAACTTTGTCTTAGTTAGGGTTTGCATTGCTGTGAAGAGACACCATAATCATAACTCTTATAAAGGAAAACATTTCCCTGGGGCTGGCTTACAGTTTCAGAGGTTTAGCCCATTATATGAAAGGAAGCAAGGCATCATGTAGGTAACCGTGGTGCTGGAGAGGGAGCTACATCTTGATCTTCAGGCAGCAGGAAGTGAACTGTGTCCCACACTGGGCATAGCTTGAGCATACGAAAGCTCAGAGCCTCCCTCCACAGTGACATGCCTAACTCCAATAAGGTCACACCTCCTAACAGTGCCACTCTCTATGGATCAAGCATTAAAACACATGAGTCTTTGGGAGCCTTTACCTATTCAAACCACCATAGCAGATATAGTAGCAAAGTAGCAAATGAAGATTAAATTGAATGTGATTCTTAAACTATATCTTGAATGTTTTACCTTAAGAAAAAAAGGATTTAATTAGAAGAAGTCAAAATTTATGGAGACTTTCAACAATTTGTAGATACTCCCAAAGGCTTCCCACATAGAATGGGATCAACATATGTTCTGTGTTGATAGAATTGTGCATAGCTGATCCCGCCACTCAACTTAAATCTCATGGTGGCTTCCTCTTGCTTCTAGAAACACAGTAGCTGGGGTTAACAGTGAGGCAGTACCAGTCCAGCCCTGACTTACAATCCCACCTCAGTTCTGCTGATATTAGCTAAGTTATTTCTACTCAGCCTTCTTTCATTCCAGGAAAGTCCTGGCTTATAGAGGGGTTATAAATATGTGTCATGCACCTTCCTGTGACTAAAATAAACATATGAGATATTAACTAATACATATATAAAGGTTATTTTGGCTCATAGATTTGGAGGTTTCAGCCTGTGGTTCAATGACCCCATTGCGTTTGGTTCTATGGTGAGGTGGAGCACCATGGGAGCTTGTGGAGAGAGTGAAGAGATGGGAGAACAGAAGAACCATGGTCTTGATATCTCTTGAAGGAAGACATGTTTAATGTCTGGAAGAACTTCCACTAGGCTCCAACATGACCTAAGGTCCGCCATCTTCCAAGAGCACCACCCTGGGGGGCAAACCTTTACCTTTGTAACAATAAGGACAACAGTCACAATGCAATAGGGCAGTGGCAGTCATTGCTGCATTTACTGTTAGAGTGCAGAATGATATCCTGACACTAAATGGGTGCTGGGCTCCTGGAGGCAGGGACACAGAGTGATTGCTCTTGTTGCTCCACCTCAGCTTTCCTGTCGTTACTACTGTTACTATCAGCAGCCCGATGGATTTATTCAGAAATATAGAAATAGGCCATGTGGGCCAGGTCTATAATCCTGTTCCTCGGGAAAATGATCCAGGAGTTACTTAAGTTCAAACCTCACCTGGGCAACATAGGAAACCCCTGAGTCAAAAGCAGTTTTTTTAGTGTTTGGTTGATATCTCTGGAACGCAACAGAGAAGCAGTGGAGATGGCGGAGAGGGCATGTGTGGGCGGGGGGGGGGGGG
>PVIU01007150.1:0-94466 GCA_004026605.1 Ondatra zibethicus | reverse complement strand
CATCTTGAATTTTGCATGCAAATGGATGGAAATAGAAAACACTATCCTGAGTGAGGTAACCCAAACCCAAAAAGACGATTATGGTATGTATTCACTCATTAGTGGACCCTAGCCATAAAACAAAGGACACTAAGCTTATAGCTCACAAGCCCAGAGAAGCCAAATAGCAAGGCAAACCCAAAGAAAATCATATATAGATACTCTTGGAAATTGGAAGCAAACAAGATTGCCAACCAGGCTGTTTTCAACACTGCAGAGTTTAAAGTCAGGGATTGTGATGTCTCCAGAAGTTCCTTTATTGTGCAGGATTGTTTTGGCTATCCTGGGATTTTTGCTTTTCCATATGAAGCTAAGTACCATTCTTTTGAGGTCTGTGAAGAATATTGCTTGGATTTTGATGGGCATTGCATTGAATCTGTAGATTGCTTTTGGTAAGATTGCCACCCCAGTAGTACAGACACTGAGAGAAACAATTAGTAAATGGGACCTCCTGAAACTGAGAAGCTTCTGTAAAGCAAAGGACACGGTCAACAAGACAAAATGACAGCCTTTTTGTCTTGGCTGAATGGAAAAAAATGGAAAAAAATCTTCACCAACTCCACATCAGACAGAGATCTGATCTCCAAAATATACAAAGTACTCAAGAAATTGGTCATCAAAAGAACAAATAACCAAATTAAAAATTTAGTACAGACCAAACAGAGAATTCTCAAAAGAGGAATCTAAAATGGCTGAAAGACAATTAAGGAAATGCTCAACATCAAAGAAATGCAAATCAAAACAACTCTGAGATTTCATCTTACACCTGTAAGATTGGTCAAGATCAAAATTACTGATGACAACTTATGCTGGAGAGGTTGTGGGGTAAAGGGAACACTCCTGCATTGCTGGTGGGAGTGCAAGCTGGTATAGCCCCTTCTGATAGCAGTATGATGATTTCTCAGAAAATTAGGAAACAACCTTCCTCAAGACCCAGAAATATCACTTTTGGGTACATATCCAAAGGATGCTCAATCGTGCCACAAGGCCATGTGCTCAACTACGTTCACAGCAGCATTATTTGTCATAGCCAGAACTTGGAAACAACCTAAATGCCCCTCGACCAAAGAATGGATAAAGAAGATGTGGTACATTTACACAAAGGAATACTATACAGCAGAAAAAATTAATGACGTCTTGAATTTGCAGGCAAATAAATGGATGTAGCTAGAAATCATCATATTGAGTGAGCTAACCCAGACCAGAAAGACAATTATCACATGTACTCACTCATAAGTGGTTTTTAAACATAAAGCAAAGGAAACCAGTGTACGAATCACAATCCCAGAGAACCTAGACAACAATGAGAACTCTAAGAAAAACATACATGGATCTAATCTACATGGGGCATAGTAAAAGACAAGATCTCCTGAGTAAATTGGAAGTATGGGGACCATAGAGAGGGTTGAAGGGGAGGGGAAAGGAAGGGAAGAGAAAAATGTATAGCTTAATAAAATCAATAAAAAGAGAGTAAGTGTGAAAGAAAATAGAATTATAAATATTGAATCCATGTCAACTCATTCAGAAGGTTTCAAAATTTAGGTCCCAAGGTTTTTTAAAAAATAAGCAGTATTAAAATTATTTTTCTGTGCAGCTGTTTTTTTTTAAATTCTAAGTTTAAGAGAACTAACACATATAAAAAGCTGTGAATTAACTGCTATGTATTAACTGCTAATCTGTTATAACATTTTTATTTGCTATATTTCATATATTAATCTAACATTTGTGAAGATCCAAAACTCTACGAATGGGGATCCAAAGTGGCTATAAGGCATAGTCACAAACAACCCAGAGTTTCTAGGAGGTAAGAAACTGGGATCCATAAAACAGTCCTGAAGGAGAGTTTTGAAAGAAATGGAAGTTGATAACATCCAAGGAGCAATTTTTGCAAGATGGTGTCATGCATGCATACAGCATAGACAGACAACTTACTCCATACCTGACCCATTCTGATGCTGGGCTAACACGTGTACTTTGGGAGCTAAGTTTTCACCCTACTCTATTCCAAACACTGGGGCTTAAGTTATTACATTAATCTTACTCCACCATGTGCAATGCATGGTTTCTCATTTCTACATAATGTGAGTGGTTGGTGGGAGTGAAATTAGAGATGCAGCATTTGCCTGCAAAGACAATCAAATGAAAATGAGACTGGAGGGTGGGTCTAAGACATACAGTGAAAGAACCTCAATTATACCATGCTCTGCAGAAACTTTACTGGTTACCACGCTGTTTTATATATAAAAAAAAACCAACAACAACAACAAAAAAACCCAAAAAAACCCAAGATTGATGTTGCTAAAAAATCTATACAATATTCATACTCTCCCATTCCAGCTATGCATGCTAACTTGACCATTTTGCTTTTCTCTAAGTGGACTGCATCAAGCTAAGTTTCTCTAAGGTGACTGTGAGCTTTAATTTCTTACTAGACACAAAATGAAGATTTACTTTAGGTGATAATTAAAAATACCTAGGAAGTCTTAGAGTTTCCGAACAAGAGTTGCTGTTGACACTTTTTACTTCTTGTTTCAGAATTTTATTATGTTTCTAACATCTATTCCACCATTTACTCATGATTGATAGGAAATAAATACATTTCAAAGCTGCTTAACCTTTTATTATTTGTGCTGGGAAAAATACTAATAGCTTCAGAATATCAGGAAAACTCTCAAGTGAATGTTTTTATTACCTATAAAAAATGGATTGGAAGGCCCCATCCCAACAACATCCATATTTTTTTCAGTAAAGAGGTGATAATTTTAAAACCACTTTAAAAATTCAACATACTGTCAGATTTTAACTTTAAATAGTTGGGAACAGGCAAAGTGGATTGGTTTGGATGCTTTACATTATAAATCAAAGATCCCTCAATTATGGCTGAAAAGTAAAGGGATTTATGATCAAAACCCAGGAGACCAGGAGTGGGGTACCACAGGGTTAGCTGACTCAGCGGTTTAGTGATGGAAACCTTACACTTTCCTTTATCAAATCTTCCTACACTCGGCTTGCCTGTTTGATCACCTCAAGATCAGGAATTGCTCTATTTTTCCAGGAGTTTGATACCGCTCAAGAAAATATGAATTCATTTTCTCAAACCTTAATCTCATCCCCCAAAATAATCGTCTTCATACCGTGGCAAGAAACAGTGGATTGAAATGAAGTTTGTTAGCAATTCATCCTATATTGTCCCTGACTTGGGCCTTATAATGGGCATCAGCCTTTTCTACTTGGACAGGGCAAGACTAAGACCCTGAGTCAGTGAAAGAAGAACAGGGAGAAGGGACTACTGCTGGCTCAATAATGATCAGTTTCTGCCAGCTCAGATGCAATACAGAAAACAAAGCCCACTAAGATGATCTTAATCAGCAGAAAAATTCTAATGTATCAATCACTGAGAAGTCAAGAATTAAGTTGCACTCCAGGTCTGCTTACCCATGAAGGTTCAGGATACTATCCAGGTTTCAGGTGATTCCCATTTCTGTCTAGGCTCTATTTTGTAGGTTACTTTCATCCTTGTCGTCTGCCAAACTTGGTGGTAGCAACATTGACCATAGTCGTTGCTCTTTTGTGTCCTTACTACATGTTCTCTAGAGGAAGAGAAGGCTTTGGGTCTGGTCGCTGTCAAAGAATTATCAGAGGCTCAGGTTTATGTGTCCTCATGACCCATTGGGTCAAATTAGTGTTTGTGTCTATAAACTCATAGGAATACACTAAACAGAGACAAGCACTGGGGTATATTTAAGTGATCATATCCAGACCAGTACATAGAATGGCGTTGGATGGTTGGTTCCTTATTGAAAAGCAGGAGATGACAGAAAAGATAACAGAAATGTCCAAAATGCATTTAAATTATAGACAGGGAAGTTGAAATACATTCAAATGATCTTCCCATGGACATTTTGATTACAGATGGTGCCAGAGAGAAGGTATTACTTCTCAGAAGATAAATTCCCACTGTATTGAAACTTTCCCTTTTCTTCTTCAATATTGTCTGCATAGCCTGCTGTTTACTTATTTATTACAGTTTTATTCATGCATTTATTGGAGCTGCCCCCCCCATGTCAACATTAAACATATTGTTTTAGAACTTTGAGGGTTTGGCTCCTCATAGATTTGGAGTTTCAAGATATGAACACTGTTTACATGTACTCTTTGCAGAACAGGTTTTGTGGCATTAATTACTTGTTATACTTAGGAAATTCAATAACTTTAAAATTTTGGATAGACAGAAAATAATTGTTTAACTTCTTTCCTATTGGATTAAATTCCTTTTAGACTTCAAGTTGAAACAAATCAGGGGACATACATTTTATTAGATTGTATTATAAATTACTTTATGCGTTAAGCTAAAGCTAATTCTTTGTGGTTAATCCTTGTACATTGGCTTATAAAAACAACTGGTATAATTAACAATCTCACTGACATTTATTCTGCTTTGGTAGTTCTAAGGGCTTTTCTGTTGTCTGACAGTTTGAGTTGCAGAGAGGAAGATATTAAATGTGAAGACAATCTCATTTGCTGTCTTCCATTAGTCTTAATGATTTGCTCAGAAGGCTACAAGTAAATAGCTAACTGATACCCAGGCCAGCCGCTGTGTCATTAAAATGAACTTCTACAGTGGATTTGGTATCAGACCTCAAAGACTGGCATGGTACTTTTCACAGTAGAAAAAAAACGTGATTTCATTGCTTAATAAGACTGAAAACAACAGCTGCCTTTTGGAAGTGGGGTGTTTGGAATACTCTAGATAGTATGAAAAGCCTGTGTATCCTTTTCAGGGCAAGCTGGACTTTGGTATTGGTACATTGCCAACACACTCGGAAGCCATCAGCAAATAGCTCACGGATCCAGCAATACTGGCTGTTAAACACTTTTAATGGCATAAGTATTTTAGCAGAAAAACATCTTACACAAATGCCATTCCATAAGCAGATGAAAGTAAAAATGTTCTAGTTGAATCAATGGAAGTCCAGACTCTTAAAGATCATTGCTGTATCTCTCTGCTATCTTCATTCTCTCCTGCCTTCTGCCCACCTGAGAAGATAGATCCCCAGAGCCCTAGGATGATATTTTAGGAATTGCTGAGGTGTATTCATTTTAGAATATTCTTTGAGACTGTGTACCATGTACCAAACCAAACAGTTGCTTGCTCTTTTGGAACTTATATTCTGTTTAAAAAAACCAAAGTAACAATGACACCACCAACAAAACCAAAGGACAATGAACAAATGGCAGAGCAGGTATTTATGTGGTGGTTTGAATAAAAATGGCCCACGCAGGCCATTAGGGAGTGGCTCTTTTAGGAAGTGTGTCCTTGTTGGAGTTGATGTGGCTTTGTAAGAGAAAGTGTGTTAATGGGGGTGGGCTTTGAAGTCTCAGATGTCCAATGTCCAGGCCCAATGTCTCACGCTCTTCCTATTGACTATTTAGAAGCAGAATTCTCAGTTACCTCTCTAGTACCATGTCTGCCTGCATGTTGCCATGCTTCCTGCCATGATGATAATGGACTAAACCTCTGAACTGCAAGCTAGACACAATTAAATTTCCTCTTAAGAGTTACTATGGTTATGGTCTCTCTTCACGGCAGTAGAACACTGATGAAGACACTGTTGAAACCTAGAGGAAACTCAGCAGCATTAGGGACTCAGTTAGCTTCCTTGTAAAAAAGACTAAGTCCCATATATGACCAGAGCTTTCATGGTCACAGCTGAGGTCTCCAGTACTCAGAACTGTTCCTCCTTTCACGTCTTGATTTGAGAGGTTCCGAGGTGGCATTCTATCTTCCATTGAGGGAGTAGGCAGCTTGGTATGTTTTAGTCTGACAGATGGGGTGGGATAGTCTATAACTGGGCTTCCATCCTCAAGAAGACACAACAGTCTGGGAAGAGCCTCATTCCTGGCTTTCCAGATAGTTCAGGTGAAGGTGATATCCTTGGTGTGTCAAAATTGTCTGTGCTGAAACTCACCAAATCTAAAGATTGTGGGCAGGGTTAAGGATTCTAAATAAATCTGGTTGAGGGGCCAGGGATCCAGCCTAGTAGTAGAATATATACTTAGTACATATGAGAGCCTCATTTCAATCTTCAGTACCAAAATTAAAGAAAAAGAAAACTACTACAGCTGGGCGGTGGTGGCGCATGCCTTTAATCCCAGCACTTGGGAGGCAGAGGCAGGCAAACCTTTGTGAGGAGTTCAAGGCCAGCCTGGTCTACAAGAGCTAGTTCCAGGACAGGCTCCAAAGCTACAGAGAAATCCTGTCTTGAAAAGCCAAAATAATAATAATAATAATAAAAGAAAAAGAAAAGAAACTACTATAATGGAGTGTAAAATTCTTCATTTTCAGGTATTTCTTTTTCTTTCTCTGTGTGTGTGTCCATGCATGTATGTAGCAACAAGTGTACACATATGCTTTTGTGTGTGTGAGCAATTATGTCTGTGGTTATAGAGGCCAGAGGTTGATACCAGGCAACTTCCTCTTTTGTGCTTCACTTATTTGACACTGGGTCTCTCATAAAGCCTGGGGTTCTTTCAGCTAGACTAGATAGGCAGAATCCTCCTGCCTCTATTTCCTCCCCATCCCCCCGAGGTAAGGTTAGAGACAGCTGCCATCACACCTGGCTGCTTTTTTGTGGGTCCTGGGGGTCAGAATTCAGGTTCTCATGCTTGTGCACAGAGAATCTCTGCTGCCCATATTTGGAGAGATTTCAAAATTATAATCAGTGTAGGTAAAATTGGATTTTAAGTTATTGACCATTATCCCTTTTCCTAATAGCCCTCTCATCTTTATTAGTTTTCCTTTACTTTTGTAAAGAATTATCTGTTTGGTTTTGTCTTGTTTTGCTTTTAAAAAAGAGGGTATTGCTATGTAGCCCAGGCTTCCCCTGAGTTTACAGCAGTCCTCCTGCCTCAGCCTTGTGAGTGCTATCACAATTATGTGCTTTCATACCTGTCTGTTGTAAGAGGCACTGGGGGCCGCATTCCTGGCGCCCGGCTAGCTTAACCCCCAAAATAACCACATAGAAATTGTATTAATTAAATTACTGCCTGGCCCATTATATCTAGCCTCTTCTTGGCCAACTCTCACATCCTGGTCTAACCCATTTCTACCAATCTGAGTTCAATACGAGGTCTTGGCTTGCTGGGAAAGAACCTAACCAGCGTCAGTCTCAGACAGGCATTTCATGGCATCTGCCACACTGTCCTTCTTCCCAGCATTCCATTCTGTCTACTCCGCCTACCTGATTTCTGCCCTATTAAAGACCAAGCAGTTTCTTTATTCACTAATGAAAGCAACACAAATACAGAAGAACCTCCTACACCACCTGCCTCTGTAGTCCTCAGCAAATTCTTCAAAAAACATTTTTTTTTGTTTGTTTCCTTTTCCCCACACCGCATATTCATGCAACTCACCATGAGATTTTAAGTTTAGGACAGAATTCAAATCTGACTGGGTCGCCTTTCTTCTCTGGGTATGCTTACTGTTCCCTGTGTCAGTTAGCCACAATAATTCTGCCTGAAACCACCCAGACTTTACTGTCTAATGTCAAAATGTACACTTACAAACCTGTTTAGCCCTTGAACACTTTCCTTTCCACTAGACAATGAACAGTCCCGCATCTCTTTCTCTCCTTCTCAGGGACTGGCGCTTGAATCCCTTGGGCTGCTGGACCTCTTTACCTGCGTGAAACCCACCCTTGATGTGGTCTGACAACAGGCCCTGGCCTTCTCCCTGCCATATGCACTATGTATGAATTGCAGGCCTGGAGCGTAAACTATAAAACAGATGGTTTTCCCGACCTAGACAGTGCGCAGTGACATGGAAAAAGCCCGAAAGGCCATTTTGCTACTTATTGCAGGATGTGTGCTTACTGAGACATTTCTCATGGAGGCTCAAGAATAAACCTGTAGACAAGAAAAGTGGAAGGGACCTATAAAGAGCTGTTTCCTAGAGACATTGCTTGTTCAGACCTTGCTTGAAACCAATGTTACTTCTGAAGTTTGGGGTTAAAATATTTGTAAACTTAGTATTTAAGCCAATTTGCTCTGTGATTTCTCCCACTTAAAACTGAGAAACATTCCAATAGGGAGTCTTAGATCCAAGGACATTTTGTATTCCAACAAGCACCACTCTGCCCTACAGATATAGATCCCTTAGAGCAGAAGCAAATCAGTGTCCAGTTAAGGCCTGCTGCTAGAAGAGTTTGCTGTATTTCACCTTGAGGGATCCCCAGGCAAGCCTCCAGGGGAGCATTCTGTTGCTCAGATTTAAAACAGTAAAAGTTGAGGTTCAAGGTCATTACCAGGCTTCCTAAACTTCACTCCCCTCTTGCTTCAGTTCTGGATGAGGTGAAGCAGGAAGTGACATGTGAGGCTACAGTGATTTACAATGCCTGGGTACCTACCCTTTGTCTGAGCATGGTCTCATTTCCAACACCACATTTCCCATTGATTTCTCACTATACCATATCCAGGCTCTAGTTCCTACACCACAATGACATTGCTGGCCCTTGTCACTGATCTGATAAGAAGGCAGATATCCTGGTTGATACTTAATGCTTCAAACATAAAGGTCTCCACATTCTTGATGAAGCCTAAGATGGAAGCATATATTTAACAGCTCTGATCAATAAGACATTTGCCCAAATGAGCAGATTGATTCTATTTCCACCTGCAGCAATGGGCTCTCTAAAGCTTCCCCCCTTGGTCATACTCCATTTAGGGAATTGACAATGACAGCACTTCTGGGGATCAATGAGAACAGAAACCACATTTAGCAATGGCTGGCAGCTTCTGGAGACACCAGCTCTTTGTAATTAAAAAGGTGACAATAAAAATGGTGGAGTATTTTCAGTCAACTCTTGACTCTCCTTAAGGATTATTCTTACCAGGTAGAAAGTTTTAGCACTGTAATGTTCTGGAGAGATGTCATTAAGCCATTGAGTCTTCAGGTTGGAGAGACAGCTCAGTGGTTAAGAGCATTTGTCTGCTCCTTCACGGCATCTGGGTTTGATTCCCAGTACGTACATGGTGACTCACAACTTCTAATGGCAAAGGACCAGGCATCCTCTTGTTGGCCTCTGAAGGTACCAGGCACATGTATAGTACACATACATCTATGCAGACAAAACATTTTTTGTGTGTGTGTGTGTGTGTGTGTGTGTGTGCACGCGCACACGTAATACAAATAAAACAAATAGTAAATAATGGAAAAAATACCCAAGAATCAATTTTCTATAGGGAGAATGGTATACCTCTGTGTCCATTGAGGTGGTACTGAACTAGCTCATTTGTTTAAAGTCAGTGAGTTCTGCATCAAGAATTGTAGACTCTTGAACGTCTGGCTGTGTAACTTTGACAAGCCATGATGGCTCAGCACACTTACAGAACTGTGATGACAAAATCAATAATAAGTTTGTATGTTCTTTATGACTTGTGTTTTATAATTGGTTTCTATTATATACTACAGTTCATAAATATGATCGTCGCAACCCTGGTATTTGCTCTTTTTTTCCTTCTTACTTTGTTCTTTCAAAATACATAATTTATCTCACCAGCAGCTGTTTTCCCTAACAATATATGTAGTTCGATCCTCATTCAGTAAATATAACATCTCAGAAATGTTGGGTTCCCATCTGGCTGTGTCCATGTCGGTGTGTGCCGAGCTCTCCCTTGGTTCTATCTTCCCTGAGGGTTAGGTACTTAGGCTAGAAATGCCAGAGAAGCTCCATGTACCGTATGCCAACAGTGAGTTCATGGAAATGGCTGCTGGAGTCCTCTGTTAGAGCTGTAAGTCAGGATGTCTCTAGGTTTGCTTGGAAAGAATGCTGCAGTCAATTAGCAATGTCTGCAATGGGCAGTGGGGAAGACAATGACTGCACCCTTTCCAGATGTCTGAAATGGAGCATTGAGGAATGCACACTTACACGTATTTTTCATGCATCGACTCAGTAAGGCACAGCCAATCCTTTTCACCCTGTCTTAGGCAGTCATTCACTTTCCAGGCTACAGCTGTCACACTGGAAAGATGAGAAAAAGTTGAAATACGCCATAGAGCTGGAATTAGTTTCCTCGATCCAGAAGAACATAAACCTCAGGTGGAAGGGAGCTTGCAAAGGCAGCCCCAGTAGGGGTCTGGGACCACCCAGGTCTGCACACTACAGTCAGTGCCCTGGACTCTGGACTCAGCTTCATTCACTTGCAGACATCTGAGTATTGGCTCTCAGGGGCTGACAGCAAGGGTGATATGGGCTATGCTGGGAAAAGCCATTTTTATGTGGTGTTTCCCATATAGAACACTGTGACAGTGGTTCCCAACCTTCCCAGTGCTGTGACCCATTGATACACTTCCTCATGCTGTGGAGACCCTCAGCCATAAAATTATTTTCGTTGCTATTTCATAACTGTAATTTTGCTACTGTTACGAATTATAATGTAAATATTTTTGGAGATAGAAATTTGCCCACAGGCTGAGAGCCGTTACATAATAGTCAATGGCTAAATATTTTAAAATTCATTTTGTTCAAGGTCACAAACTATTATTTTTCAACCATATTCACCATTTAATTAGACATATGTTTCTGAGTGTCTTGTCACCTTGAGTATTTCACCTTCCAACATTTACACTAGTCCTTGCTTAGCTTCTAATGAAGGCACTAACAGAAATAGATCTTGAGCCTAGAATATGTTGGCTATGAACGATCTGGTCACCTAAATTAGTCTACTTATTGGTTACTTAATAAGCCAGACTTACGGCCCATGTTTTTCATAAACTTCTCTCTGCCATTCCTTATCCATCACTCTTAAATTTCAATACTGTAATCTGGTCGTGGTAGTGCAAATCTTTAATACCAGCACTTGCGAGGCAGAGGTAGGCAGCTCTCTGAGTGTAAGGCCAGCCTGGTCTATATGTGGAGTTCCAGGACAACCAGGGCTACAGGAAAACTCCATCTCCAACAAACAAAACATTTCAACAAAGCACCAAGGTGCTCAGAATTATGTTATAGTTGCTTTCTGTCCATTTGCAGACTTTTTTGTATTTTCTTTAGTAAAGGGTTGTCCTGGAGTTTGACTTTTACATTGTTCCCAATATCCACATACAATTCGCACAGTATTTAATACAACAGAATTTGTTAAAACATAAAATATGAGCAATAGATAGGAAGAATAAACTTCTTGACTAATCAGGCAGAGATGCTATGTCATGGATCTGGCCGAGGGGAACCTGAAACCTCCTTTTTTTTTTTTAATTTCATGAGATTAAACAAAACAAAACAAAAAAACTATAGACTTGTTTTGTGAGTTTTTGAGATTCTGTTCTGTTCCCTTAAACTTGAAACTTGTTTTCATTTAAGATTTTTCTTTTCTAAATGGTCGAATTGTCCAGAGACAGACTCTGAAATCAACAAAGAACTTGATAGCGAGGGAAGCCTGTTCATGATTTAACAAAAAAAAAAATTCTCAATTCAGTCCCATGAATTGAAATCACTTTGACATAAAAAAAAAGTGTGAAGAATTGCTAACAGAGTCCACAGTTCCCTTCTGGAGTTTCTATATCACCTTAGAACCATGTATTCTGGGAACCAGGTGTCTTGTAAGAATCATGAAAATTTTCTCACCTCTTTAGAAAATTCCACTGATCGAATACGGGAAAGCAATCTCACACACCGTGGAGGGTCTATACTCGGTTTTGGCATGGGTGGGATCTGAGATGTATGGAATAACTCATTAGAAAAGTAACAAAAAATATCTTAAAGCAAACCTTTAGCATGCCAGTGCAGCCCCTGATGGTTGCTGTGCCCAGCCCATAGCCTCACAGAGCAGGAGCTGTTGCTGTTACTCCATTCGGAACCTCCGCCTTCTGAATTTGGTGTCATGTGGAAAAACGATAATTTTCTTTATGGTTTGAATTAGGCAAACAATTTGTAATGCATTGCATCTGGCCCTCTCAATAAAAAATGGATTAAAAAACTGTTTGAATTCTTTTGTAAATTCAGCTCCAAATTCTGTTATTCCAGATGTCTGTCTCCTGAGAGAGATTGTTAACTGGAAAATAATATTAATTCATGAAGAATCACTCCTTAAGTTCATAGTTTTTTTTTTACATTTTCCTTACATTAAGAATGTAAATGCAGAGTTCACTCTATACAACTGAAAAAACGAAAAAAAAATCATAGAGCTTAATAGATAGAATATTGCATGGTCTTAAGGAAAATACTAAAGTTAACTCATTTATGTGTCTACACCTCAACCATAGAGTCATTGCCTTGGTTCTAAAAGCATTTCTATTCTTCTAGATCAGTTGTCCTCAACCTTCCTAATTCTGCAACCCTTTTATACAGTTCCTCATGTTGTGGGGACACCCAGCCGTAACATTATCTTCACTGCTACTTCATAACTCTAATTTTGTACTGTTATGAATTGTGATGTAAATATATTTGGAGATAGAGGTTTGTCAAAGGGGTCATGACCCACAGGTTGAGAACCACTGTTCTAGTGCTTTCTATAAAATCACACATACTCAAAAGAATTAGAATTATATAGACCTTGGTAATATGGAGCTAGAGATATATGGCATCCACATTTTATTGAGATTAAGACCTAAAATAATAGGTCATAGAGAAGAAATATGACTATAAACAGCAGAGGTGGAGTGTTGGAAGTGTACATGGGATACAGGATACATATGCAGGATATAGAATGGAGAAGATACTAGAAATATAAAAGATGAGCATCAAGGAAGGAAGGAAAGAAAGGAAGGAAGACTGGAGGGGGCAAGTTCTGGTAGAAGAAATAGGTAGGAGAAATAGAAAAGCTTAATAAAACAGATCATAGACATATTCAGATCCAGAAAGAATTTAATGGAGAACCAATTTCAGTATTGCATTATGAGGTTAGAAAGAACAGCCTAAGGTTTTCAAACCATGCTTACAATATATTTTTGTTAAAAAGCAATATATTTCACAAATTTGATATGGGCAATTGTCTAACCCCACAGAGCACATACAGAGCAGAGTCAGGTTATAGAAGGGAGTGGTAGGTGGCATATGTGGTGGAGAGGAAGAATATAAGAAATAACGTGAGTGTGGATCAAGAGGCGGGGGGGGGTGTTACAGAGAAGAGACATGGCTTTGGAAGAGAGATATAAAATCAGATCTGGATATAACCAGGAATAGTCAGACAAGAGGATAGCAGAGTTCAGGGAACACTGCCCCAAAGCGCTTTGTGAGAAGACCCTAAAGCAAGAAGGACACTGCCACATGTCTTTCACTTCTTTTCTTCTGTGTGATTAAGTCATGAATAGACTCTCTGGTAGCTTATTAGCAAATAGGTAAGATGATGACCTCATTCCAGACGGCACATATCCTGTGCTCAGAAAGGATAGCCACATAGAAGGGTCAAGAAGACTCTGGACGGAAGACTTGCTTGGAATCTAGCATTACCTTCAGATCAAATCCTTTGCTTCACTCACAGCCGTTCATTTGTCACCTTATTTAAGCATTGAAATAGTTTTCCTGTGACCAAGGAAATGGCTCAGCTGCTAAAGGTACAAAGCGAGCCTGGCAATTTGCACTTTGAACCCTGGAAGCCCTGGTTGGAAGGAGAGAATTGTCTCCCAGAAGTTGTCCTCTGACCTCCACAAGAATGATAGGACAAACCCAGCCCCCACATGCAGAGTAACACTAATATAAAACGTGTCTGGGACTTTGAGGCTTCATCTCTGAAGGCTGCCAGGACACATGTAATTTTGGTTAGATTGGTTTGTTAATCTGCCTCTTATGATAGATGTGCTGATAATGACCTTTCTAATTGCAAGAAAGTCATCACCCCTTTCTCCTTCACAAGGGGTTCTAGAATCTGCCCAATTATCAGAAAAAACTGGAGAGGATTGGGGTGATTCTCTGGTTATTTTTCTCATTCAGAAAAGAGTAACACAATATTCTCTTTCTGCTGAATTATTCTAAATTGTGAAAACACTATAGAACAGTCATTACATCTACAGAGAGAACTTAGATATTTCTACTATGGGAAGAAAATGAACAAGATGACTTCCATTCTCAATCCTAGGTCTGTGTATTTAAAATTTGAGTTACAAATATTTTTCCTCCTAGGAACTGAGGTGAATTAGTTAAGATCTCTTATAGGTGGGGCTGAGTAGTTATGGTTTTTTGTAAGTCTTAAAGAAATATAACTATGCTTTGTTTTTGGATCCTTTGACTAAAATGTCCACTGGCTGCATTTGCAACAACAAACGAAGCTGTGGGCCTGGAAAGATGGCTCATGGCTAGAAGTGTTTGTCAAGCCAGCCTTGTAACTGGAGTTTGGGCTCTGGAATGCATACGTGAGGGAGAGAACCAACTCCTGAAAGTTGTATTCTGATCTCCACATGAGTACCAGGGCATGAGCATGACCCCACAATGATGATGATGATAACAACAACAATAACAATAATAATAAATAGAAAATGGTGCTGTGGATTTAACAGGATGGATTTAGAACTCCAAGAAATGTAATTGTTCCCTAAAACCATTTTTCTTTTGTCTCCAGGTGTCACATGTCTGGAATCCTAACACTTGGGAGGCAGGCAGGAGGGTTGTGAGCCCAAGGACTGCCTGACTTAAACAGTAAGACAAACTAAAACAAAAGGAAGACCTCCTTTTCCTTTGGTTGAAAAGTATTTGGGGACTGAGGGCATAGCTTAATGGTAAAGTGCTTGCTTAGCATAAATGAGGCCCCGGGTTCTGTTTCCAGCTATTGAAAAATTATAATTGACTTAAATAATGAAATAAGCAATGATTTTCTTTTATATTTTGCTTCTATGACAAGCCAATATGTGGTAGGTGTATATATCTTGATTTTTTAAAGAAAGTAGCAGGTAATAATTTTTCTAGTAAATTATATATTACAGTTCCCTGTCATATAATCATTTCTACATAGGAAAGCATAAACAACAAAGGACATTTTTCATTAAAAATGGGAAAATGTCTTCCAAATTTTGTATTCTGTAGTACTCAGTGAGTTGAAACAACTGTAAGGGAAAATACATAAAGGACTAGCATTTTTGTTTTTAACTTGATAATTCAGAATAGAGAGTGGAGCACTTCTGTCTTATGAGGTGGAATCGGAAGAATGACCTTGTCCTACACCAGAGCGTCCATGAACATCCTCCAATGACCTTGTCCTACACCAGAGCATCCATGAACATCCTCCAATGTCATCTTTCTTTAGCTAGTCAGTGTTGCCTTTCTTCGTAAGGGACATGACTTGATGGCTTCACAGAGTCGAGAGAATTTCAGATCTAAAGCTGTGCTCTCAGCAGCTGAAACAACTGCACACATGAATGATACACAGAGAACAATTCTCTCTTTATGTGGCTTAAAACTTATGGAGAAAGGGCAGCGGAGAAGTTCAGCAGGTAAAGGACCTTGCTCAAGCACAACCTTAGTTCAGTCCCCAGCACCCATCGACAAAGCTGTATTCTGTGGGGGTACATCACTCCTGCAGTGAGAAAGGGCACTTTCTCACTCTGTGGAGACAACATGATTAACCAGGGGCTCACAGGTCAGCTAGGCTGGAGTACACAATGTGTAAGAAACAATAAGAGAGATTCTGCCTCACCCACAATTCATTGCATTTCCCACCAGGACCAATCAGAGGTAAGCATACATTCTGACATATTTCCTGCCTACATACCTATGAATTAGGACAAAGGTGAGAATGGACTCCCCCAAAAGTTGTCCTTTGCTTTCCTCACTCATGTTATGGCATGAGTCCTTGTACCTGCCATATATATAAACAAATAGATAAATAACTACAGGAAAAATGCTTTGGGAAATTCTATTGTTTTCGCTCGGTCACTGAGATGCATATAGAACATGAAGGGTCAGAAGAAAGCCTAAACCACTTCCTTGAGGAAGGCATGCCATTAGAAAATATCACACACACACACATACACACCACCGCCACCACCACCATCATCCTCATCATCACCATTACCAACCTAGGACGGAGGCCAGTAATAAGTTAACCACCTGAGACAGACCTTGTGCTTGCAAACTAGATGGGGGTGTGATGGAGGAAGATGTGCGACAGAGTTAGAAGAAAACTTGATGCATTATTTTGAGCTTCCACGTACCACATTAAAGGCTAGTGTGCAAAACTTCTGTTTGGAGAAGATATTTCTTTCCTTAATCATTGTTAGGTTCATGGCTGAGAGCCTTATAACAAAAGACTGATTAATGAGAGAAAAGCAAACACATTTATTTAGTGTAAATTTTAGATGACATGGGAACCTTTGGAAATAAAGAGCCAAAGAAACAAGAAAACTATTCTTGTGCTAGGTCTAGACTATCATGTAGATACGGTCAGATAACAGAAACTGCAACTAATAATAATAAGTTGGGAGTGGGGTACCTACTAGAACTGTTTCAACAAACTCATTGATTGCTTCTGTTTCTCTGTTCATTCCTTTCATATCCTCAAGGATGTACCTGAACACATTTTGTTTGAGTAAACCAATGATTCTCAGCCCGTGAGTCCCAATCCCCTTTGGGGTCAAACAACCCTTTGACAGGAGTTACCTAAGACCATTGAAAACACAAATATTTACATTATGATTCATAACAGTAGCAAAACTACATTTTTGAAGTAGCAATGAAGTAGTTTCATGGTGTGTGTGTGGGTCTCATACATGGGAACTATATAAAAAGGGTCACAGCATTAGGACTGCAGAGACATTTCCCTGTAGAGAAAGAGTGGAGAATTCTTTATCACATGCTTCAGAGCACAATAGAAGAGTTTTCAAAACCCATATTTGGGCATTGTATGGCTCGTGCACCCTGTTACTTTTGCCATAGTGCTCTGTGCATAGATAATGACCCTACCTGTTAGGCTCATTAAAGGTATAACTGACAATCTAGCAAGACTCCATAAGGGGTGGAATGGGAAGGTGGGGAGGGCACATGACTGTAGTCACAGTACTCTGTGGGGGACAGAAACAGGCAGATTTCCATGAGTTCAAGACCAACCTGGGTTACGTAGTAAGACCCTGTCCAAATAAAATGAAATAAGAACGGTTAGGCTTTCTATCTGGTCTTTCCCAGTTCCTGTGTGGGGTGCCATATACCCATGAATGTTGACTTTCCTAAGAGTGTGTCTATGAAAGCAACTGGGTTGTTATGGAGACCATTGTGTTTGGAGCCATGTGATCCAGAAGTCTGAATAGAGGCCAGAACACTCCATTGAAAGACTAAGTAGAGATAGTAAAAGACCTAATGGAAGGCGGCTGTGCGCACCACTATGCCCCAAATGCTGCACCATAAAAAGAGTCTCAGGGTAGACATTGGGGACAGCTTACTGAGAGAAGGAAGTAATCCCACCAAATATCACTGCTCTGGAGATGGCAGTAATGAACAATGCTTCACCAGGAAGTGTTTTTCTCACTACTAAGTTTTGGTGCTCACAACTTGCATATACGCTCCAGACCTCAGACTTGGGGCATTGCTGAGCAGGGCAGAAAACAAGGTGCATTTCAAGCTGGATTGAAAATGCTCTTTCAAACTCATTTTAACAACCATACCAAACTGTATTGAACATTGAACAAGTCTCTGAACTAAATTCTCTCTTTAGCTGGGAGGGGCTCTGTACAAAAACTGCATTATTTATGGACAAATGAAGAGATCTGTCAATGTGAGTAAATTTTGGACACAGAGAAATTGAACACTGAAAGCTACTAACTATGCATGGATGTTCATTCAGATAACCTTTCCAAAATCATGAATTTTAGACTTTTACTGACCTGCCAGCTGAAGGTTAGGAATGCTTAGAATTACCATATGTTTTGATTTTTCCTGCATTCATAAGTGGTTGGAAAGAAAGAAAAGGCTCACAGGGGCTCACAAGAAAGGCTGCCCTTTAGTGAAGGATAGCATTGCAGGAGAGAGAAATTGAAAGGTTGCCACAAGGTCCTCGGGGCTTGGAAACCATTTACCTAGGAAACTTCATCTCCTTACTTAAAAGAGTTGTCCAAGGGAGGGGAGAGCCATTTCTGTCCCCATTATGCCAGCGGACGTTTCTTAAACACTTGGTAGCTGTGAAGACTTACAGAACTCCATTCTCGTACACAAGTGGTTGGAGTTCATGTGGCGTCAGATGCAGAGTCAGGCACATCGCGCAGTTCAAACACAACCTTCTGCTGCCTTCTCTGGCTCAGACGTTTGATTACACCATTGTTTTCACTAAGACTGTCGGTTCCCTGGCGTGCTTCCTTTCTCCCACATCTAGAAGGTTCTTCTTGTTAGTATGCTGATCTTTAATTGCCCACAGCTGGAAGTTTCCTTGGGTAATTATGAGGCTTTTTTTTCTGCATTCATGCTGTTGATCATCTTCTGGGAAACTTGGAATGGCGACATTGAACTCTTCTGTAGTTCTTGGGAAATCTCCATTTTGGAGACAGGGACAAGATCATTGCACACACACACACACACACACACACACACACACACACACACACACCTTTTTTCCTTTATCATTCAAGTAGGTTTCGATTGTGAAAAGTAGCCAGGATTAAAATATTTTTAAAATGTTTTTTATTACTTAGGATTAAAATTCCTTTTAGAGTCAAGCTTGGAAGCTTTGATCTCAGCCTAAAAATGGATCCACTGTCCCGTTGCTGCTATTATGAAGAAAGTTGCTTCACCCATTCTAATTTTTAGAAACACAAGTGATTGATATATTAATGCTAGACTTTTCCATCCTTTTCCATTAAAAAAAGATGAAATAGGTGTTTTCTTTCTGGATAGATTTATGAAATTCTTATTACTTTATCAAATGTTATTTTACCCATTTTGAAATGAATTCTTTACAATCATTTTCTGAATTCGCCTTTGGTGTTGTTTAATGTGAAGCTTTTAGCTTCAGCGCGAGCCACTAAGCTGAAAATGACAGTCCTCTCTGTATAGAGTCCCTCACCCTCAGCACTCAGGATGGCATACTTCAGGTCGAGAGGCCCGAATCTCACCGATGCTGTCAAAGCTCTCAGTAAACGGCCATTAATTTTCTATTTCAAAAACTGACGTGAAGCTTCCCTCTAAAAGAGTGGTTTTCAATCTTCCGATTGCTGCAACCCTTTAACACAATTCCCCGTGTTGTCATGACCCCCGACTATAAAATTATTCCACTGCTACTTCATAACTAGTTTTGCTGCTGTTATGAATTGTAATATAAATATCTGATGTGTGGGATATCTGATATGGGACTCTCAAAGGGGTAGAGACTCACAGATTGAGAAATGCTGCTCCTTGGCACGCATATTACGTATATTACATCTAAGCTTTGCCGCTGGAGACTCTGTGTTGGTTTATCTGGGTGACTGAAACCTGTTTCGATATACACTCACCCAGCTGTTGCACATCCACCCCACATCTCTGGGCTTTCAGCTGTTTTGTTCTTTCTGCTTTACTGTGTGATATAGTCCTCAAATTCTTGCCCTTTGTTCAGGAAACATATCTTCAAGCCCCATGTGTTGCTGCCTGGTTCATCATACCTAGTCAGGTTTAGCATTTAGCTGTGTGGAAACAAGGGTTCACAACTCAGCCAGTTGCCTTCCAAGAATGGCTTGCAACAGCAGTAGAACAGCAGGCAACCGAAGGAGGTTAATGAAAGCCCCTTAGAAAGGGCCAAGGAAGCCCCTTAGCTCGCCTGAGTGAGAGCTGTCATCTGTGCAGAATATTCTACTGTAGTTATAAGGGTTAATGTTTATTGAGGAATCAAGGAGAAAGTACATACATAGCTTATCCTGTTGTGGTGTCACCATGTCCTTGCACAGTCGATGCCATTATTTATAATTGCAGGGGACTGCAATTAAAAGCTTTGCTTGGGTCCTTGGAGCTAGCAGCTATAAAGTTGGTGTGGATGGGTCCAGGCCTTCTGTTCACGCCCTGTTTTTAGCCTCTGTGTTGTTTCCTCATCTCTGAGACTCCCAGATCTTAATGCCTTCAGCCACTGTTGATGCCATTGCACTGTAGGTCTTCAATGCTGTGCTGCCTGCAATGACTGCAGAATAACTACTATAACTTTACATATAAGCTTGCCATATAGAATTATTTCCCACTAATTCCTATGGCATATCATCGTAGTCTTATTAAATATATGCATTCCAATAGTTTTCTCACATAGATTATGGTGTCACTCAGAATGTGGTCTCCATTGCTCTCATTCATTCATTCTCAAAGCATTGATTAGGTTGATATATGAATCCTACGCTTAGCTACTTTATGCCATCTAATTCCACAAAACAACTGTGGTTAAGGAATTTGTAGAGAGAGTGCAACATACCTGGGGAAGTGAGTGTATGAAGCGGAGAGGCGGGAAGGAGGACATCACAGGACCACTGTAGGCAGAGATGTGGTAGAGGAAGGGTGATCACACATAACAGCAGACATAGGAACAGATTCTTTCCTTGATGATGCTTTACTCAGGATCCTACACTGTCTCCTAGACAATCCGAAAATTTCCTTGTAAAATAGTTTTAGCACCACTGCCCTCCCTAACTGATTATTCTCCACACCTGATGGAGTTCCACATCTTTCACCACCTTCCAGGAATGTCTGGCCAACTTGCCCTTCTGAAGTAAACATTGTGTTAAGTCATTTTGGACAGAATCCTCATTACCCCTGATGTCTTTCCTTAGCATTTCTCTATCATCTGACCTCTTCCCTGCTCTTTGGTTATGTATTTACTTTGGCTATGTTGTGTTCAGAGCTGAACACAAATCTCAGCTTCCTTTTTATCTCTCTATCCACAGAAGTGGTTCTTATTGAAGTCAACATTGCCAGGCTTGAATAAGTGCCATTGATTAACTTTCCTCTTTAACATTGGTATGGGCACACACACATACACACAATCACACACACACACACACACACACACACACACACACTCCCACATATATAAGGTTATCTATCTGAGTGATAAAACCATTCCTATTTAGGGTTAAATTGATTATTCTTTGAATCTTTCTGCCTCTAGTCCAGAAACTTTCATATTGTGGTTTCTTAATATTCATTTCAGGAATACATGAATAATTCAGATGCAAACTAAAAATAACATCAATAAGAATGTAAATCAATCAGACAAACTAAAAATAAGTTCATACTAATCCAGGAGGAGGAGCCTCTGGGAGCCATGGATGACACTTCTTCAGAGCCTGGGTTCCGCAGGAAACAGAGTCTGTCATCTTCACCAACTTCTTTTCTATGGGTTCCTCACTGAGAAGGGCTGCTGGCTGCTTAGCTCCGAACCTGGTTGCTTGTGCTGCCTACTTCATCTCGACAGACATCTGACTCCTTCAGGATACGAGGGCTTTGTCCGCATTTCAGTCACCATGTTTTAAGTCTTGAGAGTTTTTTGTTAATTATTCTTGTCTTTGCTTTTTTGTTTCCTTAACCTCCCAGCACAGCGAAGATATGTTGATGTATAAAATTTGCTTGATCCCCTGTCCTGAAAAAAATATTAGTTGAGTGCCAGAGTACAAGTGCTTGCTAAGATTCAGGAAGCACCACTTAGACCAAGTGTGGTAATAAATGCTCGCAGTCCCACTGTGTGGAAAGGTAGAGGCAGGAAGAGCAGAAAGTTAAAGTTAGCTTCAGCTGTACAGCAAGTCTGAGGGAACCTAGTCTAGGTGAGACCCTGTTCTCATATAAAACCTCAGAACATATAAAATAAAGTATGTAAAATTATGATTTCTATTAAAAGAAACTTAAAGTCATGTGTGGAACTGGGCACACAGGGGGATAACTAATTAAACACACACATATTATTTTGTTAAGATTCATTTGTTTTCATTTTATGTGTGAGTGTTTTACTGGTCTATATGCATGTTCACAACATACATGCCTGATGGCTGCAGAGACCAAAAGAGGGCATCGTATTCCTTGGGGCTGGAGTTACAGATGGTTGTGAGCTGCCATGTAGATGTTCAGAATTGAACCTAGGTCCCCTGCACGATCGGCTAGTGCATTTAACTTCTGAACCATCTCTAGCTTTGATTTAATATGTCTTTAAAAGTACTCAGTGACACTGAATTTGCCCATAGTGTTTTATATAAATCTGTTGGTTTGGAAATTTCAGAATTTGTGTGAGTAGCATTTTCTGTCTTCTGAACAGGTAGATAGCTGGGCTGGAAGAGCTTACCAGTTGACATTGGAGCTGGACTTCAGGTATGAGTGTTGCATGCAAGTGCTTTTGTCTCTGTCTAGCTATGGTTGCAAAAGACACAGGGCGGGGGCAATTTATATCCTGTGGTCATACTAAAGAGGATACTGGCCTTATTTTATGGCTTCAGCGTTGTTTGTGGACAGTAGGAAATATATACAGTGAATACTTTAAAGCATTGCAGCATTCTCACCAGGCATGTCAAGGGCTAGCTGCTAGGAGAAGGAAATGTGACAGATGCCATCCAGGTTGCCTTGCTGAGTGGATGTATGGCCTTGTACAATGCTTTCCATGTTTCTTCCATGGACTCATGCTTTGTGGACTCACGCTGTTGTTTGATGCGGCTTCCAGCAGGCCTTTCATTAAAGCCATGCCTTGGGCTGACCCACAGTGCTCTGCCCCTGCTCCAATGCCCTTTTCCATGTGGGCAAGTGGCCAGGACCACAGAAGGTTGTTTTGATGAGCCTGGTGTCTTTGGGGAACAAGAATTGCCTTGCCCCTGTCTCCACAGGCGCTGGCAGTCAGGGCAGTACCCTGCCTGTGAGAGCCATTAGTGTGGCCAGATGTGCCCTTGCAGAGCCTGGACCTTTCAGAATTACACAGAAATAGCAACCAGCAACAAGGGCTAATTATGTCCCCCAAATGTAAGTGCTTTCAAATGGAAACAACTTAGAAAATGGCTGAACTATGGGAGCCCCTGCTGCAGTTTTTCTGCCCATTTCTCGTCATTGGGTTTGCTTCATCTGCTTGAGAGCTGCACAGCGAGAGCGACTTTTATGGCTGCTACTCAACCTTTGCTGTACCAAGTTACATGAGGGGCGTGTGGTTCGTGCAGAACCAACGCTGAAGTAATGGTTGGTTAGTGGAAAAATGAGCCCTGACTGGTAAAGAATTCCTCCTATGTAAATGAATCCTTGTGTTTGGAACATGAGAGAGTTTCTTATTTTGCAATGCTAGAGGCATTTTACAAGGTTTTACTAATCCACCAAACACACCTTCAGGGTTTATAGGCAGCCAGTGTTTTCCTATTCAACTTGGCAACATATTGGTGTTACACATATTAGAATGGCTTTTGCAACGATATCAAAAACATACTTGTTAGGGAAGTATTGTTCCCTGGTCACTTCACTGGCCATCTTTATCTACTACTTACAAATGGCTGCTCACTGCTACTCTGCTGGAGCAGTTATTTTCTCAGTGAGCTAGCTCTCATTCAATTACAAGGCAAGGGGTTTTCCTTTTGCAGGTTTCCCTTGAAAAAACAAATCAAATTTGGAGATACATTAAAAACTGGTAGATGAAGCCAGTTCGTTAGCACCTCTCTCCCTATCTCCTCGGTTCCCATTTTAGATCTAATGGCTACTTCTGCATACCTCAGCTTAACCTGGCTTAGGAGCACTGGTTCAAATACTTACACACCAAACCTTTCGAGACTTTGAGAGAAAACTCCAGGAGGCATGGCAGGTGACCTAAATGACCGCAAAAGAACTGCTTGATTGTAATCTTGTGTTCTGTCCTCCTGTTTAGACTTCTCTTTTTGCTGATTGCTGAGAAAATGTCTCCTGGCTCTCTCTTGGATTTAATTCTTTCACTTTAGGATTCTTACATGCAAAGGCCAACTCTTCCATTGTTTTCTTCTTTAAGAATGAAATAGAAGTTTTCTAAAATAGATTTAGTTTAATCAAATAACACGGGTCCCCTACTCTGTGGGAATGATAGCGATTTAATAACGAACAAACTTCTCAAACTCATAGCATCTTATTCTTTAACTATTAATAGTATACACTCATACATAGATAGAAATGTATACACGCAACCTGCTGAATTCATTTAGTGTTGTTCACACGTGTTTATGGTTGATCTCTTGGGCTTGTCCCATCATTCAGCTGTAGTTAATTGCCTGAAGTTCTTTATCTCTGGGTGGAACCTTGTAAGATATTCCCCATTCTTTTTATCATATCAACTGGTATCACGTTTTAGGTCTTACTTAGGCAAACATATTGTTGAGCTTGCTAACTGAAAGAGGAAGACTTCTGACTTTTGTGTCTCAAGTCTGCTCTAGAACATTCTGGTCTCCACAAGTTTCTCCTCCCTGTCTGCATCGGCATCCTATTAGAATTTTAACTTTTCCTTAACCTTTAATAAATAACTTTGATAGTCACACATAGGAAATTTTTAGATATAATGTTTGGTTCCACTCCAAAAACTCAGTAGTAAGAAATCTGTGCTGATTCTGATGAATAAGAATATTCCAGAAATGCTGGTACAGATCTCGGCTTATTTGTATGTCTTATGGAATATTTTGGATGAGGAAGTCTAATACACTGTAGCTCTCCTTTGGTTCAGGAAACAAAATGGATGTGGTTAAAAAAAAAGAGTTCTATTAATTTGCTGTCTGCATTATCACAATATTCTGTGATATTTGTCTGAATTTTGACAGTGGCTTCTACCAAGTGCTGCATGCCACATGACACGGTGGATCCTGCTTTGTTTCCATTCTGCCCTTCTTCTCCTTCCTCCCCCTTTGATTGATTTCTTCCTCCTGTAAAAATCATTCTCGCATCTTCTATTTTCAATATTTTATGGAACTGAGGGGGCAAAGGGAGTAAAGGCTTTGTTCAAAATGTATCACTACGCTAAACGTTCCTACGCCAGAAGAAAAGAATTCACTGTTTATTTTAGTATCTGAGGCCGTGATCTAAAGCCTGTTCACGTGGCTAATTATTAAAGCATGAAAAGCACACTTTTAAAAGGCAGGAGGCAAAGCGCGTTTTTTAGTCTACCTTCTGCTTCTGTTGGGTTGCATTTCCAACAGATGGCAGGAGCATCTGGGCAGCAGGCCAGGTAGGAGCACTGATGGGCCCTGTTCTTACTTAGCAACGGCTCCTGGTCATTTCCATGAGTCAAGAGTGAGCATGAGAGAGGCATGAAGAGCAAGCTTCCACATAAAACCTGAGCTGTCTACCAGAATTAAGCTGAAGTAAAGGAATCATAGGCTTGATAGAGTTTGGAGGGATGGTTGATTTCCTTGTAATATAAAAGTGGTCTGCGTGGCAAAGAATTGATGTGTGTGTTTTAAATTATCAGAGGTTATCTCTTAGCACAGAGGACCACAGCCAGCATTAATTAAGCATGCCATTCACTGCTGGCAACTGCTTGGCTCACATGCTGTTTTTATTTCTGCTTAACTATTTGCTGATGTAAAGTACTCTAGAATCAACAAGGACATCTATGTGACTGAAAGAACATGAATGTCTTACACTTAGTGTCTCATAAAAGTATGAATGGCAAGATCTGAGAACTCAGTTAGCTTTATAGAGCATGTAAAATTTATTCATGAATAGACCTGCAAGGAAACTTGGGTAAATACTGACAGAGTCACAAGATGCTGAATAACTTTGCAATGCTGATGACATTTCTTGGAGGCGGTGTGCAACATAATGAAGGAATGCTAGCATTTTGTAAAGTGAGATGGAGGCTGTGGGGAAAAGAGGAGGAAACTGCATTCTCCTTAAAAAGCAAAACATTTGAGAAAAAAAAGGGAGAAGGTAATGGGAGAGGTGGCAATTTCAAGAACACTAGAAAGAGTATTGTGCTCAGCTTCAAATGCCCACAAGAATTTCTGTAACACATCATTGAATTTCAAAGTGAAATTCGACAACAGAAGCATTAAGAACATCACGATCATTTCCGTTAAAATTAAGTCCCAGTCAAAAGCAAAACCTTCCACGGATGATTTCTCTTCCTGCTAGCACCTCCACCCCACCCAGGTCCTGTAAGGACACTCTTCCATACAGTGGTAGCCTAGGGCTGGTAAGCTATTCGATTAGCCTTTAAACAACTGGAAAGGTTTTGTCTTTCCCTTTTGGTGTACCCGTTGCCAGTCAAGAAGGTTTCAGTAAGTATTGAATGTTCCATGGCTGTACAACTCCATAGGGAGCCTCCAACTTACTATACTGCTGGCTTGATATCAAGCCCAGCTCTGTCTATGGTCTGGTTGGGCACCCTGCTCCTAGGCCCGTTGCCCAGATTCTGACTTCCCATTAGTTGGGCTTTCTGTAATGTGCTTTCTTATCCCTGGTAAGGCCCCACAGGAAGTAGGCGATGCGCCTCTGGGGAGGTTCTTTTAACAAAATGGAAAATTGTGTAATGGTAGATTAAGCTCCTTCCTCATTTCCCCTCTTCTCTGAAGGCTCCCCGGGACAAAGAAAATATTCACACTCTTTGTAGAAAATTTCCACAGTTGTTTTGTCAAATCAGGAAGTCGGGTCTTTGTTATGCAGAAAAGGCATGAAGTGAGTCTCATTGAGTGTAAAATCAGGACAGAGGAGTGACTCTTTGCTTTATTGGGGGGAATGTGACAGCTGGAACTTTCTCATCTACCAAGTCCTCCTTTCCACTAGATGCCTCTAGCAGCTGGCCTCATTAGTCCCATCGAAGGAAAGAACATGCAGATATTCTTGGGAGAGGTAATAGATTGACGGTTGTACAATATGAAATGTTAAAATATCTGTCCGTATATATTTTTTTCATTATGAATCATTTTACCAACTTCTTGATCAAAGATGGTTGAGACTAAGTTCTCTTCAAAGGAAGATGAATTCTTACAGAGACAAAGAAATAAAAGCATTTAACAGACGTGTTATTTAATGAAGGAACACCTGTATTGCCCAATAATGTCCCCTGACAGCTAAGGCAAGTGTCTCCTTGGTGAAGCGAGCAGCAGTCCATGAGTTGAGGGCTCTCAGGTATTTCAAGGGTCATCTCTCTTGAAATCTGCTCCCTGAATGTTGTGGGTGACTGAATCTTAGGCACGCTTTAGCTTTCATACATAGTCTAGAAAATTCTCAGGCTACAGAAGTGGGAGCAAATTTCTCTACATAAGTAGAAGTCAACAGTTTCATTGTCGAATCTTATGGGCTATCTCTGAAATCAGAGGAGAAAATGTGCTGCCTACTTGTCTTCCTTGAGGAGTCATCGCTGTCCTTGTTACTCAATTTTTTTTTTTGCATTCATTCAGAAATTTCTTTTTTCAAGGCCTTAAGTGATTTTGTTTTTCTGGGTGTTTTCATCCTGAAGTTGGTTTCCACACAGGTGGTCTCATTTATGAGAAAGCTGACGTGTCAGCTGAAGGCAGTGGGTTCAACCCTCTTGCTTGTCACGAGCAAGTGTTGAGTGTCTGGCTGAGGTGTTCACCAACCTTGGGAAACATGTGGACCTGATGTCCCCTGTGAGTGACAGAGGCTGCTCTGCAGGAGAGATACTGCACCATTTCCTCTTGTCAACTCTATGTCTGGTAAATTGGAAATTTCAATATTGTTTCCTAGTGTCTTCTTTCAGCTTCATTCACTTCATTCACTAAATTACTTTTATTAGGCAATTTAGTTAGGGACACATTGTCTGAGATAGCTCTTAAGAATATGCCAGATTGCTTATTACAACCCAGTGAAACCATCAAAACAAAATACCCCAGGATAGAAAATCACGTTTTGAAACCCAAGAATTATTTCCAGCAATTCAAGGAAATAAAAAGTATGAAACTCAACAAAATAGCAGCGAAGCAGTGGACTTTGAAAAATTGAAAAGTCCTGCATTCCTGCTTTTTTTTAGGTATAAAATTTATCTTACGATAATAATTTATCATAGGGGAGAAACCAACTGTCTTGTTTGAAAGCACATTTTTAAAAATTAGAACCATAGAATTTTAAATATAGAATGTAATTTGGTATCCTTTTGTTTGGTCTTCCTCTGAAGAGGACATCTTGGCTTTTGGTTACCTTGAAAGCAGAATCTAAGACAAAGGCTTTGGTATTACTGCTTCAGCAGAGGGTTTCAGAGGAAGGGGCAGTGGGAACACGGAAGAAAACATGAGGTCCTCTTGTCAAGCCTCTGCTACTAAAAGATTCTGTCTGCAGGACTCTGTATGAGTAAACCCTGGCTCCTGGGAGTCCCTCTGAGGGAGGCATAGCCAGGAATGCATTTATTTTCTAGTTTAACGATTTCCCTTTTCTTTCTTTATTGACTATGGTGTTTGACTTCTGCCCACATTCTTGCTGGTTTACTTCTGTTTCGACATTGTCTCACATCTATTCTAAGCTTTCCATATCATGGGAACCCCTCCCCTAGTTCAGCATTATATTACCTCTTACCTGAACATTCTGATTGTTTAGAGCAAGCATTGTGATTGCTCTCCTTCTAATCAGCTTTCCTGCTAACTGAGTCTACCTTACACACCATGATCAGATTTGTCTTATCTTCATCCTCTTCTTAGGAATATCTGCAGTATTTCATCTAGGGACTGATGTGGATTAGTTGGCACTCCTTAAGTTGCATGTCCACTAATGATTCATTAGATATAAGAAATACAAAAGCAAATTCTAAATGGATGAAGCAAAATAGAGACATACTATGTCTCAAGCACAGATACATTTTTACTTAGTTTCTATTGTTGCTTCTGGATGGTTGTTTTGAGTGTGAATGTTCTTTGTCTTGTTGGATTTACCTTAAAGTTGATAAAAAAAAATCCTTAGAAATTTTAAGTATGTGGACCCAACATTAGAGCATGGTCTACTTATTCTAATATCTAAGTACAAATAAATGTTTACTAAAATACACTAAGGGACTCTTGCATACTATCAGTCATGTGATTCTCCTATACTAACTCCTAATAAACAAAATGAATAAGGATCCATGACTGGCGCAGAATAATGAGGACAGGGTTACACCTTGCTGGCTCAGACAATGACACTCAAGATCTGGTGGATCTAAGCAGCTTGCAGATCAGTTCCTTGAGACCCATGAAAATGATGCACATGCTTAGCCACTTGCCCTAGTTTCATCTTGGCCACCTATTCCCCCTGTGCTGTAGCCTTTTCTCATTGTAGTTTGTTACAGCCGTGCTTATCCTCCCAGGACAGTCTTCAGTGTAACTTTGGTTTATTTATTTAGGTTTTGAGGTGGAAGGTCTTATAATGTAGCCTCAAGCTCATGACCCTCCAGCCTTAGCCTCCAAAATATCCCTCATGATTTGGAGTGTCATCACTAAATGGAAACTGATTTTCCCACTCTCTTAACAATAAAATTATATTATTAATCCACTATGTCGTATTGTAATCACCCTCAGGTCTAGACTTGAAGTATTTTTATGTTACCCCATCCTGCCTCTAGCAGAAAACAACAATCTTTACCTTTAATGATTCATAATTTATGAGAAGATAAATCATTTAAAAGTTAGATGAATCTAAAACTTTGAACTTGGGTACTTCCTTGGAAATAGAGAATTTGTATTTCTTAGTGTTCTGGTTCTAGAATTTACCAGAGTGTTTATCAATATCAGAGAATGAACAGACTGTGTACAAATGGAAAACAGGGTAGTGTCACATTTTCTCAGTTAAAAAAGCAAACAAGAAGAAAAGGAAAAGCAATTACCAATTTTTGACAGAGATAACTCAGTAGATAAAGGGATACAGTGCAAACATGAAGAACTCAGTTCAAATCCCCAGAACTCACGTAAAACTAGATAGAACAATGGACATCTCTAATCTCCTGCCAGCTATAAATCTTTCATGTTACCATATGCCAAGGAGATATTGTTGACTTATGACTTTAAAATCTACACCTTTATATAGAGGAGAGAATTCTATAGAATTCTACAATGTCACCTCTAGCTAGTGCCACACTTTAACAGTTTACTCCACTTTCATTTATTACCACAGCATCCACTGCAATTTGCATTCCTCAAGATAGACATTATGCTAGAGTTGAAAGAAAACAAAGTAAAATTAGAAGGTGATCTTGTATCATGCCCCTGAGGCAGTAACTGCTGCTTCACGGTGGTAAAATTTCTGTATCTCCCTGACATTCAGTAAGGTATTATAACTAGGGTGTTGACATTTTATTTTTGAAAAAGATAGGTAGTTTTATTATGGAAATTTCACTGGGCATATAATATTAATTTATATAGGAAGAGTATATGATTTCTTGTTTCATTTGGCTCTTGTATTAATTAAGGATACTTCTAATAACTATGCTTTCTGATTGAGAGGATTAAAATGGAGGTTAAAACTTTTGGTGATGATAGAATCGCCATGCGTTCCAGCCACTAGCCACATGGAACCACTGGGAACTTAAACTGTGACTAATCTGAGTATATACTTTGTGGCATTTTAATTCATCTTAGTTATATTTAAATGGCTACTGGATACCATATTGTACTTGTTCAATAAATGATTCAATTCTTAAATAATTCTTAGATATTTATTGTTTCTTCTCAGAACAATAGGCCACCAAAAGAGTCTGCTAGAGACTACAAAAAGACCTGGCTCTTTTTTTTTTTTAAAAAAAGGGATAACCAGATTATACCTAAGAAACTTAAGAATGTCCTTTTCCTATTTACATGTGTATTCAGGTGTGTGTGCATGTGTGTGCGTATGTATGTATCTATGTGTTTAGTGAATTCATTACGTACCAACTTGTCTGACTTAGAGTTTCTGTTGCTGTGGAAAAAAATAACATGACCACAATCAACTTGGGGAGGAAAGAGTATTTCAGCTCTCCTTTTTACATCCCAGTTCATCACTGAAGGACATCAGGGCAAGAACTTAAGGCGGGGGCCAGGAGGTAAGAACTGAAGTGGATGCTATGGGTGAATACAATGTACTGCATTGTTCCCCATGACTTGCTCAGCCCGACTTTTTTTTATCAACCAGGACCACTTGCCTAGTGGGTAGCACCACTCACAATGGGCAGGGTCCTTTCATGTCAATCATCAATCCAAGCACTTCAGAGTTTGAGGCCAGCCTTGTCTACAAAAAGAGTTCAAGGACAGTCAGGGATACATAGAAAGTCCTTGTCTCAAAAACAAAGCAAGCAAACAGACAGACAAACAAACAAATATACAAATGCTTTTATTTTCATTCTTGCTTTAAAGACAGGATCTTATTATGTAGCCCTGGCTGTCCTAGAACTAACTCTGTGTAGCAGGCTGATCTTGAACTCAGATCCACCTGCCTTTGCCTCCCAAGAGCTGAGATTAAAGGCCTGCACCATTATGTCCAGTAATATTATTTCTTCAAAAAGTTAAAAAACTTGTAATAGAGAAAGCATAATTTGTCCTGTGATTCCTCTGTTCGAAATCCTCCGACTGTTTTTCTATGAAAATTGAACCAAATTGTTCTATCCACACCTTTGAAATCTGTGTGCCACACAGCTACTGTTAGCACTTGACATTTCTAATTACTGTAGCGTTCCAGCCACAGTGAACTCCTGGCTCATCTGGGATGTTTCTTGTAGCTACAGAGGTTTTGTAATGAACATGGAAACAGATCCCTCTTAACAAGTATAAAGAGAGGAATCTGTAGTGTAGGTGAAGTAGGAAAGCTATAGTATATAGGATAAGTATAATATAGAAAATAGAAAGTAAAAAAACTGTGTGAAGTGGAAAATTACTAAGGTGAAATATTAAAAGAACATTTCACCCACTTGAAGGCTGCCACACCCATCTGGCCCTGCCAGATGGAAAGGCTGTGCCCAGTAACCTTGGTAACAAAAGTAGCCTTGTCACACGAGAAGGACCCCCACCCTGCTGTGGTCAGTTGATACTGATAACCCAGGACATCTGGCTATCAGAAGAACTGGACAAGGGGCAGTTTCAAACTGGCATAAAAACAGAGGGCAGAAGCAGGGCAGGTATCTCACTCTTCAAAGATGGCCCAGGTGCCAGGCCTCATAGAGAGAGAGATCCTCCAAGCCTGCCTCCCGAAAAGCAGAAATATTTAATACCTTGCCTAAACATTTAATGCTTTGCCATCCCGAGAGCAAAGCTTCGCCTCCTGACTCGAGAACAGACAAAATGTTTTGCTATCTTGAGAGTAGAGAACTAAAAGCCTTGTCTTCTGAGTCTGTCACCCGAAAAGCAGAGTCCAAAGGCCCTGCATCCAGAGAATAGGCAGAATGCTTTGCCTTCCGAGACCAGGCCACAGACTACGCGGTCAAGAATGGATCCAGCAGCCGATACCAGCCTGAGAACAGGACACGGAACGCCTTATCTCCCCAACGCAGACTACAGGTCAAGAGTCGAGCCTCGCTGTCAAGCCCCCAGTGTGGTCAGGCATCCAGCCTGAAGAAATCCAAAAAGTCCTTTTTAAGCTGAAGAATACCAGGTCGTATGATGCTATTTAATGCATGTATGAAGTGTTAAGAGAAGAGCATAGATGAGTTAATACAGATAGTTAGTATATGAAATGTTAAGAGATATTTTATAGATAAGTGATAAGTGTTTTATAGGTAATAGATAAGTTGTATTAAGGTTAAGAAGTGTTTTATAAGATAAGTGATAAGTTAGATTAAGGTTATGAATTGGTTTTATGTATTAGGATTAGTAGGATTAATAATTGTGATATTGAATTGCTTGTGTGTTACCCATCATCTAACCCCCATGCCTGTCAAGATTGTAAACCCCATTGATGTATTAGATATTGAAGTTGCTAGTAAAGAAGCATTATAAAGATAATTCTCTTGCTTGGTCTGGTTACTCATCACTCTCTGGGAAGAACCGCACAGAGTCCTCCTAGTAATTACTCGGAAAAGAACCTGGAGCTGAAGTCCCCCAGCTCATAACAGGTTTCTACCCAGAGCTTTTATACTTCCTGGTATAACCTTCCCCACACCTCACATCTGCATCCTTACTGCCTTTCAGACCCTTGTCTGATGTTAGTTTCTACTGTTGTGACAGAGCACCATGATCGAAGCAACTCGAGGAGAAAAGGGTTTACTTCATCCTACAACTCTCAGGTCACATTCATCAGCAGGGGAAGCCAAGGCAGGAACCTGAAAGCAGTAACTAAAGCTGAGACCCTGGAAAAATGCTGCTTACTTGTGTGCTCCTTATAGATTGCTGAGCCAGCTTCTTATATCATTCAGGACCAATTGCTTAGGGGATGGCATCACCCATAGTGAACTGGGTCTACCTACATTCAATCATTAGTTAAGAAAATGCCCTGTAGACTTACAGGACCAATTGCTTAGGGGATGGCATCACCCATAGTGAACTGGGCCTACCTACATTCAATCATTAGTTAAGAAAATGCCCTGTAGACTTACCTACAGGCAATTTTATAGAGGCATTTTTCAGCTGAGATTCCTCTGACCGGATAACGTCTAGCATGTGTTAAATTGTCAAAATACCAACCAAGACAGATGTAAAGGACTAACCCACTATGTCTTGATTTTCAATGGTTTAGGTTTTTTGTTTGTTTTGCTTTTATCATACATTTTGCTGTATTTGTTTGTTTCACAAATTCTTCCTCACAATGAAATGTTTTATCTGCTTTATTTGTTCATATTCTCATGACAACTTTTATCTTAACACAATGGAGAACATATAGGGTCCATATGGACATTAACTGCATTTTCATAGGTTTGATTTTGTCCTTCTTGCTTCTTGAGATATGAAAAAATAAAATTTTCATTAAAGACAGAGAAAGGATACAGAAAGGCTTTCTTTGCAAAACAGCCAATAGATACTTCTTGAGCAATTAGCATATTCCCCTTTCTTCTCTGGGCTTCTGAGGGTAGATCGGGTTGTAAAACAATGGTAGCGTGGCATATAATTTGCATTCTAGAAAAATAAATGATAGACGTTTTAAAGAAAATTGACCAACTAATACGAAGACATAAAAATCTAGACCAAGGTAAAGGCTCTGGTATGTATGTGCTATGTAGAATATGTTGGCCAGAGCAGGTTGAGTGTAGAACCAAGTTGAAAGATGTGAATGAAGGAGTGGGCTGAGGAGGTCTTCTAGGGGTTGAGACTGGCAATGGGGAAGCTATTGGCTCTAGGCTGGGAGCATCCTTGGAGTATTCAAGGGTCCATGACGAGGTCACTGTGTCTAGAGATGAGTGACCCAAGGAGTAGTGTGAGAAGAGGGCAGAGACGTAATGGGGGTGAGTTTTGGTGGGTGTGTAGATGGAACATTGAGGCGATCTACTCTGTGGTAGACAGGGAGGTTGGCACTCAGCAGAAGTTGTTTTTCTTTACCCAAGTGTGTTCCCTGTACTTAGGCAATGCCGTGGCTCTGACCATTCACTTTGAATTTTCCAGGCAATATACAGGATTCAAGGAAAGTCCCAGATTCAAAATATTTGCTTTTAGTTTTAGCCAAATTTCATATCGGCTAACACATTTTCCCTAAGCCAATTACATTTTCTCATGAGTCAACTGTTAGCAACTAATTTAAAATGCCCAAAATGATTTAGGACATTTTAAATTGTTCCAAGTAAATTGCTTGGAAAAATTGTTTTGGGACCTGGTTGAAAATAGAGTGAAATCACACTAAAAAAGTGAGGGAAGGGAGATAAAATTATAAAAGGAGTGAATTACATTTGATAAACTTGAACACCTGGAATTACTTCCTAAATGTTTTTGGAAAGCCATTTCTGGTCTTATCAGCTATGAAATGGCAGGAAAGTAAATCCATCTCTTTAAACTGAGTTTTAAGGCCATCTCAGCGAGTAAAAGTCTTATCATACAGGTCTGCTAACTTATGTTTGATTCCCAGGACCATTGAAAAGGTGGTGAGGAAAATGGACTTTCTCTCTCTCTCTCTCTCTCTCTCTCTCTCTCTCTCTCTCACACACACACACACACACACACACACACGCTCTGCCGGTAATAAGTATAAATGGAGTTTCACAGACTGGCATTTAGATGATGGGTTTGCAGACTGCTTTTGTGGCATATTCTTTCCACAGTTCTGTTATTGAACTTGACTTTATATAACTGTAACATTTCTGAGTCTAGTTTTCTGTGTTACCCAAAACATGATAGATTCTTATTATATTGCTATCAAAATATTATATTAATTAATATATGACTATATATAATTAGTATGTAATATTCTTAATATATTATTATTATAACTTATTGTAGCTGCTTAATTTTCAGAGAGTAAAGAGCCTCAGAGGGTGATGAAATCCATCCTACTTTCTTTATGATTATTAAGTCTATGTTGAATATGTTTCACAAATCTCTTATTTTATTATATGAAGACACTTGTCTGCGGCAGCTGTGTGACAGAAAGGTAAGGACACCAGCCTCATCTTTACCGTTGGCCACTTTCAGAATAGCAACTGAAGTCAAAGGCAGGGTAATATGGCTCCTTTCCTCCCAACTGAAGGTTAGCATGTAGAAGCAACTTTGTCACTTGAATAATTGTAGTATTCTATGCATGAATATTTATTTAAGTAGACATAAAAATATTGCTGATTTGGGGTTCTTTTGATCCTTCGTAGGGGACAAGCAAGTCAAACCGAAGTGACTCTAATTTACACTGGCTGAACTTAGGCTCTGTTGACTTTTCAGTGGTGTGAAAATGTTAAATGTTTGCTAGACACTGTTCTTCAGACTGTGAATTTGCTCTGATCTCATAGCCACAGAGTTACTGCAGAGAATATTGTCACAGCATTTTCTTCTATGTTGTAGAAATTTTACATTTCAGCTCTTAGGTGTACATCTTTGACCAATTTTAGAGTTGATGCCAATGTCTGTTCACATGACATAAGAATCTAATTTCATGCATATGGATAAGCATTTTCCCCAACATATTTATTGAAAAGACTATACTTTCTTTATTGTGTATCCATAGCTCCTTTGTCAGAAATCAATTGATCAGTGTTTAAGTCTATTTCCAGATTCTATTCTTGCTTCATTAGTTAATATGTTTTATGCTGTTTTGGGCCATAACCACTTTATTATTTATTTTGTAATTGGGAATGCAATTCTTTTGTGTTTAGTTCAAGATTGTCTTTGGGGAACAGACATGCCTGTAATTCCAGTACTCAAAAGATGGAAGCAGGAGGGTAGGTAATTCAAGGGCCACTTCTACTGCACAGAAAATTCCAGGCCAGTCTAGATTATATAATAGGAATTTATCTTTAAAAAATAAAACAAAATAAAAATGCTTCATCCATTTGGATCTTATATGGTTTCACATCTGTTTGAGGACTATTCTAGTCATACCTACTAACAGATGTGTCAGGACTTTCCCAAGAGCGAAATAAATGTTGTCTCTTTCTTCATTTTATACTCCTCCTTTGTCTTAGGGTAGAAATTTATGGGAAGTCTTTCTGTGTCTGGATGCTGTATCTTGGCCCAGATTTTGGGAAATTCCAGTTATTATTTCTATGTAGACACTTTCTCAGCATTTTTATTTCTCTGCTTCTAGAGCTCTTGTTATGAACCAGTTTGTTTGCTGGATGATCACCTATAATATCCCTGAGGAGAAAGTGCCCATTTACCTTAAAGTTCTAGGTTACACTCCATTATGGTAATTCTAGGCTACACTCCACTATGGCAGTTCTAGGTTACACTCCATTATGACAGTTCTAGGTTACACTCCACTATAGCAGTTCTAGGTTACACTCCACTATGGCAGTTCTAGGTTACACTCCACTATGGCAGTTCTAGGTTACACTCCACTATGGCAGTTCTAGGTTACACTCCATTATGGCAGTTTTAGGCTACACTCCATTATGGCAGTTCTAGGTTACACTCCATTATGGCAGTGCTAGGTTATACTCCATTATGACAGTTTTAGGTTACACTCCACTATGGCAGTTCTAGGTAATACTCCATTATGACAGTTCTAGGTTACACTCCACTATGGCAGTTCTAGGTTATACTCCATTATGACAGTTTTAGGTTACACTCCATTATGGCAGTTCTAGGTTACACTCCATTATGACAGTTTTAGGTTATACTCCATTATGACAGTTCTAGGTTACACTCCATTATGGCAGATATAGACTATACTCCATTATGACAGTTCTAGGTTATACTCCTGTGATGATAGTTCTAAGCTATTCTTGGTTGTCAACTTAACTACACCTGGGATTAACTAAAACCCAAGTGGCTATACATGCCTTTGAGGATGTTTTCTTTTTATTTAACTCTTTTGAAGTGGAAAGATCCACTTCTAATCCTGATCTTTTGAGATGGGAAATTCACCCTTAATCCAGATCTTCTGACGTGGGAAGACCCACTTTTAATCTGGACCACATCATCTCCTGGCAGCATATATAAACTTCAAGGAAGAAGGAAGCTTCTTTCCTCTCTGTCTGTTTGCTCTCCCCCTCACTAGCAAGTCTATTCCTTCACTGGCATTAGAGTCTACTTCTTCAGGATTCCAGCATATGCTGAAGATCAGCTCAGACATTCAGTTTCTTGGACTAAAACAGCTACTGGATTCTTGAACTTTCCATTGGTTGATAGCCATTGTTGAACTAGTTGGAACACAGCCCAGAAGCCATTCTAACAAATCTCCTTTATATGCCCGAAACTGGAATTAGAGGAAGCTGTAAGACATCTGACATGAGAGCTGTCAACTAAACTTAACTTTCATTTTCTGGAAGGTTAACATGAGTTCTTAATCACTGAGGAACTTCTAGCCTAACCTTGCACCTCTGTCCCTTCTGTCCCAAATTCCCACATGCTGAGATTACTGGCACGTGCTATCACACCTGTTTAATATGGTGCTGGAATCACTTTACCAACTGAGCTACCTTCCTAACTTCTACTGTTGCTTTTTTGTTTTTCAGTCTTTACTTAGATGTCTTCAATATTCTTTTTATATTCAATTTAAAAGAATCTGGCAGCTTTGCCTATACTGTGATGTGGAATTCTCCCTCTGTATGCTGTGAATAAGTTTTATTTCCATTGATTAATAAAGAAGCTGTTCGGCCAATGGGTTAACAGAGTAAAGCCAGTCAGAAAATCTGAACAGAGACATCTAGAAAGAGTAGGTGGAATCAAGGAGACCCCATATAGCTGCTGAAGGAGACAGGCACCAGAACACTTACGGGTAGGCCACAGCCTCGTGGTGATACATAGATTAATAGAAATGGGTTAATTTAAGATGTAAGAGCTAGCTAGAAATACACCTGAGTCATTGGCCAAGTAATGTTGTAATTAATATAGTTTCTGTGTGATTGGCCAATGACTCATATCTATCTATCTATCTCTATATATTTAGTTTATCAAATTACTGTGTTAATTGCTATCATTTCATAAACAATATAACCTTTATTGGCACAGAAGTATCTTCTACCCTTCATGTTGTCATCTATTATATACATAGGAATAATATGAGCCCCAAATAAACCCTTCCTTTTATAAATTGCTTTGGTCATGGTATTTTATCTCAGCAATTAGAAGGTAATTGACTCAGATACAAAGGATTTTGTTTAAGGAATAATACAGATTATTAATTCCAGCTAGAAGCAGAGGTTCTGGGCATGGCTGATGATTGTAATCAGATAAGATTGGTGGAGTTCAAATGTTGGTCTTCAATCTGCCTTAGTTTTCTCAATGAACGGAATCAAGAGTGACACTTATAAAGGAGGAAAAATAAGAGGATTTGAATATTTAGAGAGGAATGTATTAAAGAGACATTTGAGTTAGAAGAGTTAGTAGTTGTTGGAGTGTTTTAATTTTTCCTCATATTTTTAATTTACCAATGAGCGTTTGGCTGTTGGTCTTTTGTCCAACTTTCTAGGTGCTTTATAGATTTGTTTAATGTGGAGTCCTGCTTCTTCCTTCAGCTTCGGGTAGGGCAACATTGTGAGTAAACACAGGGAGTCCCACTGAAAAGAGTCTTCATGAAGAGCAATGTAGCAGCGGCAATCAAACAGGATAGGTCTCACACGGAAGCCTAGTGTCTCAGTTAGGATTTCCTATTGCTGCGAAGAGACACCATGATCACAGCAACTCTTATAAAGAAAACATTTCATTGAGGGGGCTTGCTTATAGTTTCAGAGGTTCAGTCCATTTTCATCATGGCAGGGAGCATGCAGTGTTCAGGCAGAGGTGGTGCTGGACCTGAGACTGCTACATCCTGCAGGCAACAGAAAATCAACTGCCACACCGAGTGAACCTTGGGGAAAAGCCTTCAACACTGCCTCCACAGTGACACACTTCCAACAGAATCTGTGGCATGGATTAAAGGTGTTCCCTCCAACCTCAAAGTCTGAATTAAAGCCCTGTGTCCTCCAACCTCCTCCAAGACCACACTTCCTCCAACAAGGCCACACCTCCTAATAGTGCCGCTCCCTATGATCTCATGGGGGCCAAATAAATTCAGACTACCACACTTAGGTTTATTTAATAATGAAAGCACATAAAGTTTTTGAGCTGAATAGGCATGTGTTTACTAGGATACTTAAGGAAACTCATCTTGTAAGTGTCCTTTATATAGTGTCCTAATGAGTGAGAAACCAGATCACTAGTGAAAGAATTCCTCTTATCATAAACACTGTGAGACCCTGTCTCCTGGTTCTCAGCCTTCTTGCAATAGGGAGATTGATCAAGGGAGACATTCAGACTCACATTGCTAGTTTTCTCTAGCTCCCCTTAACTACACCATCCTTCTGGCTTTGTACAGCTTGGTTCCTTTGCTACTCATTTACTTTTTGTGATTCTAAGTTTCTGAACTTTCTAACAACCCATAGAGCAGACCATGGGACACAGCATGTACAAGAATCTTTGGCAGTGTTCTAAGAGGCTTAGAACAAGGGAAAAGTGGGAGACTAGGAGAACAGTATATGCAGCTGTTACAGGTCATGGGAAAGGATGTTCAGAACAGCTCCGGGCAGGGTTTGTTGCTAGGTAACTATTGTTGTGTTGGGATGGCATGACTGAGAGAACGGGTGTTCTCTATTATGTTTTGGCATAATTGAGATTATGCAGCTTTCTATTTAGATCAGAAAAAATTGAATACAGTGAAATTGCTTATGAAGTTTTATCATAGCTCATGGGACTATGTAAGTCGCACATGCAAATGATTGCCTGGATCTGTACTGTGCTTGGCTGGTTTTTAGTTGGGTCTAAGTGCTAAATTGTGTCACTACTACTCATGTGCCACCTTCATCATGCCAGCGACCAGCAGGCTGAGGGGACCCCTTTTCAATTCTTATTTCATTTTTCTCTAAGATCTGATTTCCTCTACACAGTAGAGTCACAGGTACATGGTCACAGCAGGTTCCAGTGCACACTATTTAGACCGAAAGCTATTTATCTCCATTAATAGATGTGAGGTTGATAACCTGTATCTTAGCTACCAGGCATCAGTTCAAAAGAGATTTATTTAGTAAGGAATTCATTGGGGGAGATAATTTATTGAAAGAAATGTTGTATAGAATCTGAAGCAGAAATGCAGGAATTTTCTTCCAAGTCACAAAAGACTCAGAGGCTATCTGGTGTTCTCCTTCCTTACACAAAGCTATTTCTTGGTGCAGATAGTGTCGGGATAAAGCATGGCTTACCTTTATGTGAAAACAATTACCTTTACCTCCTTTTATATATGCAAAGCTGAAATGTTTTCTCATTGACTGGGTTTTTTTTCTTTATAATCTAGCACAATTGTTTGTATCATGAAACTCTCTTAATTTCACATTGATGTTTCTGCACAGATTTAAAGTTGTTAGCAAAGAGCCACAGATCCCAGAGCTCTTAGTTAGAAAGAGAAATAAAGCCTGTTGAAGCCTTAACTGGATCCAACTATTCACATACTGCTAGATAATTCATTTTATTTTGTGTATGGGTTGCCGTGTATATTTACATAGATAATTTACTTTCCAATCCTTCATTCCTTGGATAAAAAGTAACTGTGCATTTGATGATAAATGCCATCCAGAGAAATGTCTGGAAGGTGGATGTTAACTCAATTTTAATTTCCATTTATTTATCATTTCCTCCGTTCTTTAATCCAAATTCATCCACAAAGTTGGGTGCAAGCCAGTTTTTCCAGACAATTTTGTGACGGTCCAAGCTGAAATGTCTGTTTTCCAGAGAAAAACTACCGCAGCAATCTCATGCATTTTCATTCAATTTATTCTTTTAATGTCAGGAAGAGAACCAACCGAGCAAGCATGGCAGTGATATTTCACCAGCTAAACTTGTTATTTTGGAAGCAGTATTTTGATTTAAGTAGCATGTGAGCCTTCTGACCTCTAAATCCTCAACCTTGGAGTCTGACAGATCCCATCTTCTCACGGAAGTTTCCAGGGTCCTGTTTGAATCCCCCAACTGGTGGAAGGATGCTGTGCCCTGATCAGAAAATGATTTCTTGGGGCCTCATGATATATAGACACTTTTTATTAATCATATGAAAATATTTCCTATTACCATAATGGAAAATATATTTTCATTCAGAAATGATTCCTAAGCTAGGTTAAAAGCAGCTGTCTTAAGTATGATGGCAGAGAAAGTATGCCATAAAGGGTGGAACCATGTCTCCGGAAAACCAAAAAGCATGAAAAGCAGGTGATTTGTAGAGGTGTGGGGGAAAGATAATGGGTGGGGGCATCTGGGGACAGTAGGAAATCCCTCTTCTCCACCTTCAGCTCTGCCTTGGGAACTGCCTCTCCTTGTGATGTTTCCTGGCATCTTAATCCATTATCCCACAATTGGCCTGGACTACTTAGCGTTACCTAAGAATCCACAAAGGTACAACGAAAAAAGTGTAAGAAAGCTGGTATGTGTTGACTTGATACATCAGACAAACCACTGAGTGAGTTATCACATTTAATTTACTAATAGCTCCATTATCAAGTGATGAATTCAAAATTAACTCTTAGGAGACCGTGAACATACTGTGAGAGGAAAGTCAGTGTATGTACGTATGTGTGTGTGTGTAGACACACACACAACACACACACACAAACACACACACACACACACACACACACACACACACACACACACACACACACACACATATATGTACTAAGCAGTACCAAAAACATGGTTGTTACAAGCTGTAAGTGCATGGTGGACTTCTAAGAAGAAACTCCCTGAGCTTCTGCCACATTCAGGGTTCTTAGGGTTGAGGAACTATTGTAGAGTCTTTTTTTAATTTTTTCTTCCTGATTCTACTGTCTTACAGGAGAATGAACAACTATATAGTTGATTAAGCCATGTTATTTTTAAAGAATGTACCTCAATCTCTGCCTAATGTCTTATTGTGGGTCTCTGCTTCTGCTCCCGTCCACTGCTGGAGAAAGCCTCTCTGATGACCATTGGCTCAGCACTGATCTGTGAGTCTGGTAAAATGTCATTAGGAATCATTCATCGACTTCTTCCTTCCTTCCTTCCTTCCTTCCTTCCTTCCTTCCTTCCTTCCTTCCTTCCTTCCTTCCTTCCTTTCTCTCTCTCTTCCTCTCTCTCTCTTTCTTTCTTTTTTTTGTCAGTTGTATTTGGTTATACTCTAGGTCTCTGAACCATCTAATGTCCTGTTCCTGGCCATCAACGCAGGGTCTGACAGGCTCCCTCTCATGACACTAGTCTCAAGTTAGACCAGTCATTGTCTGGCCACTCCCACAAGCTCTGAGCCACCATTGCTCCAGCACATCTTGCAGGTAGGAAGGTCAAAAGTTTTGTCTCTGGGTGGTGTCCCAGCCACCCAAGCCACCCTTGAGTATTTTTTTTTTCAGTTGATACATTTCAGGCCTGTCTCCAATCTTCTGGCTCTTTTAGATGCCTTCTCACCCAGGGTGCTCACATCTCTGATAGCAGCTAAGGTCATAGGCAGATAAGCGGAAGTTAGATGTAGGCTGCACCCTTTTCTCATAGGCCTCATTTTAATGACCTGCTATGTTTTGAATCAACTTTTATGAGATGTCTGTTTTAAACATGGCTTTGAATGGAGGTCGTGTTGCCCATTATTTGAATCTCAAATAAATGGTTGGCTGTATCATCGATAGACTATGTCTGGCCACTTTCCTTCTCCTTTCCTTCTGATTATCATTATTTGTTTGTTCAAATCACTTTCTGGTCTCTGCATTAATAGAAAATGGCAGACCATAGGTTATATTTCTGACTCCTTATTCAAACGAGTAAATAATTTCTGCATTTTTTTTTGCAAATTCTGCATATTAGCCTCTTGACTGAAGAATAGCTGGTAAAGATTTTCTCCAGTTCTGTGGGTGCATGTATGATTGCTCTGTTTATGATTTCCTTTGTTATACATGAACTTAATTTTCATACAGTCCCATCTGTTGATACTTGTTGCTGTTGACACTCTGTTCAGAAAGTCCTTTCCTGACCCAATGTCTTCAAGAGCATTCCCTAGGTTTTTGTCTAAAAGCTTTGATGGTTCAGGTTTTAAATTTAAGGTTTTGGCACCTTTTGAATTTGTTTTTTGTACAGTTTGGAGTAATGAACCTAATTATAGTATTCTTTAGGTGGCTATCTGGTTTGTCATCATCATTTGCCGAATAGTTTATCTTTTCTTTTCCAATGTATGTTTCTGTCTCTTTTCTAAATAGTTAAGTGGGCTTAGCTTGCATTAATTTCTGGAACCTAAATTATTTTCTGTTAGTCTACCTGTCTGTTTTTATGACAGTAACTGGCTATCTTTATCACTGTCTCTGTAGCATTATTTGAGGCTAGGTCTTGCAATACCACCAGCATAGTTCTTACTCCTTAGGACTGCTTTGGCTATTCTTCACCTTTTGTGGTTCCATATGAATTCTTGGATTGCTTTTACTAAGTATGTGAAATAAAACTAAAAATGTCAAGCAACAAATGGGCAAATGAGTTGAATAGACAAGATAAATGGTTAATAACTATATTTTAAAGTGTTTAATACCTAGATATACAAGAGATGAAAAATGAAATTATTTTGAAATACCTCCTTACCCCTGTAAGGATGGCTGTCATGAAGAAATATGACAACAAATGTTGGAAAGGATGTGGGGAAGAAAAATCCTTATTTATTGCTAGCAGATAGGAATACAATTTACTATAGCCACTATGGAAAGCATTTTGGAACATCCCCAAAATATTTAAACTAGGTGATCTGTATTATTCAGCTCCTCCACACCTGGGGTACACTCAGTGAACTCCTTACCTCATCACAGAAATATTTGTTTCTCATATTGATTGATGTGCTGTTTATTATAGCTATAAAATGGAACTAGCGTAGTTGTCCATAGGCAGATGAATGAATAGTGGAAATCTGGCAAATATATAAATTAGAATACTATTCCATTCTAAAGAAAATGAAATAAGATTGTCAGAAAAATGGATGCAATTAAAATGTGTGATATGAAGTGAGGCCTCCCAGTTTTAAAATAAATAAATAAATAAGAAATCCACATGTTTCTTTCATATGCAGGCTCATGTATACATATATGTCTTAGTCACTGTTCTATTGCTGTGATAAGACACCGTGATCAAGGCAACTCTTAAAGTGAAAACATTTAATTGGGGCTTGCTTACTGTTCAAAGATTTAGTATATTTTCTTCATGGCATGAGCACATATGTCACTGGAACCGTAGGTAAGAGCTTTATCCTGATCCACAAGCAGAGATGGGGGAGCACTCAGCCTTGTGTGGGTTTTTAAAACCCCAAAGCCCACCCCACAGTGAGACACTTCTTCCAACAAGGATACACCTGTTCTAGTAAGAGGACACCTGCTAATCCTTCTCAAAATAGTGCCATTTCTTGATGACTAAGAATTCAAATATATGAGCCTGTATGGGACCTTTCCTATTCAAATTACCACAATACCTATGTAAATAACTGTGAGTGTGGTATAACTTGAAGAAAGGAGGTCAAGGAAGGGTAATGTTAGGTGACAAGAAAAGACAGACTGTAAGTGGAGGGCAGGTGAGTACTGAAAGAGTTATAAAGCTAATGGCTTTCTAGTTTTGACTCTGTCATGGATTTTTTTCTTTTTCTTTCTTTTTCCTTCCTTCCTCCCTTTCTTTCTTCCTTTCTTTTCTGTCATGTATTATTGCATAAAAATGTAATTGATAGTAAATGTATAAAATCAAAGGCAAAGGTATAGTTTTGGAATCATGATTCTAAATGCGATGTGGGATTCCCCTCCACATGCTGTGGTTACTATTAATGAATAAAGAAACTGCTTTGAACCTGCAGCAGGGCAGAACTTAGCTAGGCAGGGAAAATTAAATTGAATGCTGGAAGGAAGAAGGTGGAGTCAGAGAGAAGCCATGTAGCCCCACTGGAGACAAGCGTTGAAACTTTATCTGGTAAGCCACAGCCTTGTGGCAATACACAGATTAATGGAGATGGGTTAAACTAATACGTAAGAGTTAGCCAATAACAACTAGAGCTAATGGGTCAAGCAGTGATTTAATTAATACGGTTTCTGTGTGATTATTTTTTGGCTGAGCAGCTGGGAACCAACAAGCGGCCTCCTACTACATAAAGGCATAGAAGTTCACAGAGAATTAAAAACTTTGGGTCTAGGTAGTGCTTATTTGAGTGCTTAGATTAATCTAACTGAGTGATTGTATTTTAAATTCTAAAGTTTTTTATAGTAAAGTGATTTAAAAATACAATGATCAATTATTTGGCTAAAAATAATTTTTATGTGTGATAAAAAATACAAAAGTACTCCTAAAAATATTCCTCCAAACCTTTACCTGTTAAAAAATATACTACGGAAGTACTCTCAAGGTTAGAAATCTTGAACAGCTGGATTTATTTGTCCAGAATGTTCCATGTTGTGACTTTGAATCAAACACAATCTTCACAAACTTATTAAGAGTTTTGCCTGTTCTTAATGCTGCGGACAGTGTGAAGCTGAAGGGATTTCCAGCGCTAATGATTTTGCCAGGTTTGAAAAAGCAATTTAATAGTGCCTGAGACCCCTTTATGAATGTGAAGTTCCCCACTGCTTTTGAGGGGCAGCCTATTGCCCTAGAATCTTTGAACAATTGCGATGAAGACATTGCACCAGGAGGGTGGCAGCGGTGCATATTAACTGCAGCAACTGCACACAATCCATGATGAATGGCTGGTCCTTCTTGTTCCCCCATCCCTTGTGATTAGAAATAAATTTGTTAGGTATGTCCAGGAAACTAATTGCATCATCATGAGGAATATCCAGTGGGGAAATCTTTTCTTTTCAGATCAAAAGGATGGCTAGCAACGACTGTGCTCAATCCAGTCATCTCCTGGATAGAGTGCCAGGGAAGGGAGAGCAGCTTGATTCCCTGGGAACATCTGCTCACAGAAAAGGATGGGAAATTAACTATGTACTGGGGAAGCAGCTGCAAAGCACACAGTGAACGGGCATCAGGGAAATTCTCACCCAGGCAGAGGAGATACAGTGGGAAGGGAGCTGATGGTAGCTGGAGGCCCAGTGCAGGGAGAGGATACTGGCTTGTTAAAAACAGCGTTAAGATGCCCAATTCCTGGTTTGTCACCAGTTGTGAGCTTTATCTTCCACAATGTCTTTTCCCTCACACCTTAATAGGAACAGGAGCAGTTACTAGGTTGTCATGAAGACTAAATATGCTAGTTATAGAGTGTTTGTAGACTAATATGAAGCATTCATTATTTTTTGGGTTTGGTTTTTGATGTTTTTTCCAATTTGGCAGAACAGATCTGGACTCTTAGGCATGCTAGGAAAAACGTGCCATTACTGAACTATATTCCCATCCTTACAAATTTCATTAATAATGTTTCACATAGCATCTACCCACTTTAAAATTTAGAATTGTCATGTGACATGCAATTGATGGGCATACTATTTTTTGAAGAGAGTCTTTTCCATGGAATTGGCATTAAACATGTTGCTTTTAACCCAACATTGAATGCCACAGACTATCAGTGCTCAATCAGTTGATACCTAAGAGAAGAAAAGAGAGTTAATAATTAAAGGGTCGATGGGTAAACAGCCCATTCTTGTTTTTCTAATAAGAGAAATAAGATTATATCTTTAGATTTAAATGATATATTTAGCATGCCTGTGCCACAGATATGAAATATGCCTCATCACATAGGTTCCTGTAATTGGGGAATATGTTGATCCCTGGATTTCAACTCATAATTTATAGAGGAGGAAATACACTGAGGAAGCACAGAGTCTTGGTTGTACAGCATGATAGATTGCTGGTTGAAATGAAGCACACCTCCATGCTACCCCATAGTGACTGTCAGAATGTGAGTCAATGATGAGATGAGTCCACCATTCTCTTAGCAAGCTGGGGCCACTCTACTAGTCTCCATCAGTAGATGATATACAGATGATGTTAATCAACTGAGAGGCAGAGAGGTTAAGAAAAAGATGCCCCACCCCTCTCCCTGACAGGCTATCATATGGCCAGTCTCAGAATCCATATGTTGAAGGTGGCACAGCCAGTCTTGGGTCTCTGGAGCCAGTGTGAAGCTGGTCTCTCACTCTCTCCACTCTCCTCTTTTTTTATGATTATTGGTCTCTCTGAGCAAGTCATAGATTTCTTTCGTGTGAAGCCAGAGTTTATTCATAATGACAGCTTTCTTTAATAATGAGAGGCAGAGTCCTAGACTTTGTTTTTTCTAATTCATTCCTGCAGCAAGCTGTTACCCTCTCCCTCTTTGTACCATATTTAAAACAATACCACTGACCTGTATATGGACCATACTTTTTGCATGAAGCAAAATCTGGGTTGTCTTAATATCAGGATTAATTACCTGGGTAAGTGTTGGTCTAGGCTTTACTTGCACCAGTGTTTATTGTCTGTGCTTGCATGCTACATCACAAATGTCAGTTTTAAGCTTATGTTAGCAAGCAGATATTTGTGAAGCCTAAATTATTCTTTGAATATACCTGTAGTTTAATAAATGCGCTCAATTAGGAGAACCATGAAGTTAGGAACTTAAGTGAGCTCAGTCTCCCTGGGTCCCCAAGAGGGTTGAAACCCTCCAGAGCTTTGTATGACTGGCTAGTGTATATGTTCTTGAGCCCTAGTCTCATGGAAACATATAACTACTGACAGAAAGGGGTCTATGTCCTCTAGTGCATGGAAAAAACTAAGGTAAAGCCAGAAAGGCAGAGTTCGTGAAAGAGCAGGAAGGATTCATCTTTTTCCCTGGTTATGAGTCTACTCGCTGACTACAGCGTATGACTAATAGTGCCGGGATCATAGATGTGTTTGGAGAATAATTCTCGAGCAAGACAATTTTATGTTTTATTTTAATAACTTTTTTATTGTATAAGTAATACACATCCATTGCAGGGAACATAAAACAATAGATGAACAAAAACATAGCAAAAGCTTTCCATATTCCATCACCCATGGCATATAGACTTTTACAATGCATATATATTATTCATGTTTTGTAACTTTTGTTATTATGAGAGTCAAAGAGAGATTGAGAACAAGAAATTGTTTTACATTACCATTCTGCCCCAAGGATATCTGATGTTCCAGGATACCTTCAATATATACTTTGTCAAACATGTCATAGGAGGAATGTAGGGGTGTTATTTATGCACATATTCTCTCTTTATTGAGTTCCCTTAAGTATTGTGGGAGACTGGGCTCAACAATGGACTTTGGAAGGAGAAGGCAGAAATTCAAATTGTAATCTGCCCATTTTATGGTTCTGTCACCTTTGTACACTATGTCCCAACATCTTTTGGGACAGCCAATGTCCAATCTCTTTACAAGTTCAAATATGGAGATTTCATGTGGTTCAGTATAGTTCCTAATATCTTTTTTGCATATCACACATAAGACAGAGTTGATGAAGAATTAAATTATTTATTTGTAAAGAACTTGGCACACAATAGGTTTTCAGAAAGTTCTGCTCCATATTCTAAAATTTTCACTGAAGCTATAGAAAGCCTTTTGGAAATAAATGAGTCCCGATCCTCAAATCTGCAGGTAAGAAAATGAAATTAATGCACATAATAACTTTTAATGGTGATGCTTCTGAGAGAAATTATATGTGAGTGTTTAGATCATCATGCAATTCTGTGAAAATTTGCCAAGGTTTCAGGAGTCCTAGAGCCAAAATTTTCTGTCACAGGAGTCACCTGTCTCACCAGTAGCTGTCACTGGCCAGTGGGTGGGTAAGAGAAAGCAGGGTTTTTAGAAGGCAAAGCCTGTGGGCTAAGGCACTGGTCAGATAAACACATACTCAAAACCATGGCTCGACATTTTCTATAGCATATTTGGAAGCGTTAGAATTAGAACTGAGGAGATATTTAAGATTTAGGCAGTGTAAAATGCAGGATTTCCCAGTAATATTTGCATCTCTTCTCAGAAACATTATATCCCTACCCATAAGCTCAGTTTTGACATCTAGACCCTTTCCCTTCTTTGTCAGGCCCTGCCTCTGTCCTTGGCCATCTCTTCTTCCCACTCTCAATGCTTGCGACACCACAAGTCTCTAAGGATGATGCTGGGCTGGGAAGTCTGTTGACAGATTACCTCTATTTTGTGTCTTGTTCTTCCTATTAATAGAGTACTGGCACAAAATGGCTATCATTTCATCTCTGAGCAAGGAAGTCCCAGAAAAGGAAACTAGAACGCTGCTTGGTCCAATGTTTAGGGACTAGATGCTTCGTGACTCCTGGATTATTACTAAGGGCATTATTGTCTGTGGTTGTGATAATGCCATTGGAATTTCTATATATTAATGAGCTGATAAGATGATATAAAACTTCAAGATATAGCTATTGGGATTAATTTTTCATTATACAGTATTTTTGCTTATTACTTAAAAATATAGGAATCAATAAAAGCTTAAACAATGTTTTAGTTTGGAGCCATAATGAAATATTAGGTTGTCATTTTTTTCTAGTTAACAACAACAACAACAACAAATGCATGCTAGTATCACCAAATCAGGGCAAGAAATGATGGACACACCTGTCACATGTGTACATTTTCCCACTTTCTCTAGAGATTTAATATATTTCAACAGTCATTGCAATTGTGTTAGAATTTATTCTTTGCAAAACTGTGAAAGTCAGTGTGCAAATATCAAAGTTTATATTAACAGCTCAAAATAGTTCAAGCCTTTAAATTGTTGACATGGAAACACATCTTTCTTCACCTTATCAGAGCTCTGCACATGTGCCTATGTGGACTGTGCCCTGGATTAGTCAAAAATGCGCCATTCGATTATTCCCTGAAATCAGCAAGAGTTATGAGGAAAATCATTATTAGTCACTGTTCTGTGTATCTACAGAAAACAATCAGTCCGATGGTGCTACTATGTTGACTTTTTTCCCCCTAATTTATCAAGCTGGTACAATTTTTACAAAATCCAAGATTTTCTAGTTTCTAGACCAAATCAACAGATGTGTAAATAAGAGGCAGAAAGCCCATTTTTTAAGTGCATGTAAATGCCGTCTTCAAAAACCGAATGTATTTAATGAATTAAGTAAGCAGAATTAGAAGAAAGATAAAGTTTTAAAGCATGTTAGAAAAACAAAACAACAATAAAAACCCAAACCAAACCAACCAACCAAACAAACAAAACCCCAAAAACCAAAAAGAAAAATAAGAAAAACAATGAAAGGCTTAGGGTTAAGCATCAGGCTTCGGGAACTCCTAGACCCTGTAGTTCAGTGGTTCTCTGAGGTCTTTAAACCATAGCCCAGCCATCTGGGACAGGGTTATGGATTTTTCCTGAGCTGGGGATTGACTGTGGTGACCAGATTGAGAATTTTGAAGCTGTGTGACACAGGGTTCTTGCTTTGCAACCCTTCAGAGGCGTATTGTTTGGGAAGTGGTCTTTTGCCACCATCTACCAGTTGTTTTTCAGAAACCGGTGAAAGGGGTGGACTGTCTTCTTTAGGAGGGGAAGAACTGGCTTGGGGAAGTGTGACCGCACGTGTATCAACACTCAGGTTTGAGATTTTCTGTTCAGTATTGTGCCCCAGTAACTATGAAATTAAAATGGCACAGAGGAGACTTCTGGCCTGCATCATTGCAGAATAACACAATTAATAGATATTTCAAATATTTTGGCTATTAGGCTTGTGGAAATTCTCTGAAAAATCTCTTCTTTCTCAGAATAGAAAACAATTTTTTCTTTCTCACAGTTCCAAAAGTCATCAGGGAGTGAGGATGGTGTTGTTAACAAGTCTTTTGCAAAAGAGAGGAGAGTGTGTGATCCTATACAGGAGAGGACATCTGATGGAGGACCAGTCTGAGACTTTATAGATGTCACGGGACCTGATAATTACATGGCTAAGTATTTACAGCTTCATCATTTGCTGCTAAGTTACAATATTTCCCCTCTGGATTTTGTTAGACTGTATTACATATCTATTCTTCATCCATTCCTGTTGTGGGATAGCCCTTTCATATACTGCGATTATGTGTCACTAAGATTGCTTTACTTAAAAAGCTGATTGACAAATAGCCAGGCAGGACATGTAGACAGGACAATTAACTGAATATGATACGATGAAGAAGAACACAGTTAGGGGAGACACCAGTAGGCTCAGAGAGAGCAAGACACGCTGGAGGACATGTAAAGCCATGAGTCACGTGGCAATATATAGATTAATAGAAATGGGTTAATTTAAGTTGTAAGAACTAGCTAGTAATAAGCCTGGGCTATTAGCTGAGCATTTAAAATAATATTAAGCCTCTTTTTGGTTATTTTGGAGCCGGTAGTCAGGACAGGAAACTCCACCTACACATTCTTCCATCCATCCATTACATGTTTATTGAACATTTGCCACATACCCCAAACTATGGCTGTGTTAAAGATAGAAAAGTTGCTGCTTCCATGGGTTATAGATGCCAAGGGCAGGGTTATGGGTCAAGTGAGTAGTGAATCTCTCTCATGTCAACTCATATTGACAAGTTCTAGAGACCATAGTTAATGTGCCCTTGGTACCTGGTGAAGGACTTAGCACAACAGTGTGTTCACTGGGTCACATCTGGAGCAGTGCAAACTGTAGGTACTTTTCATTTAGAGCGAATTCAGTTTATTCAGATTCTTTCTAGTGGTAATAAGACAATCAACGTTATAGCAGTTGGCAGAGACAACATTTTCCCCGTCACATTCCATCAACTCCTGTGCACATCCTTAGAGCTGGTGGCTAATCCAGAATTCATTCTCCACAAGCCCTTCTATGTGCGCCCAAATAGAGCCATGTGTTGTTAACAGCATTTTAGCAACTGAACCAAATCTTAAGTTGTTATTGTCAGCTCTGATAAAACCCATAGACATAGTTAGTTAAATCAAGAGTCCATTCACCACATTTATCTTGACTCCAGTGATAGGAAACATGTAGGGGAGACTATCAATTCCCTATCAGACCACTTTTTACCAGATCTGTGTGATTAGCTTCATGCTAGTCTAATATTCTCTTGGTGTTATCTTTAATATTTTGTTGTAAAGATGGTTTTTTGACAGTGAAAATATGGCCACCTGATTCAGTTTTATGGAGTAGAACAGAAGAAATCAAATATATGAGTAATTAACCTGGAAGTCACTTTTGTTTGATGGTAAGTCTACATCCTGCTGATGGGAACTAGAAAGTAGCTCCAGCGGCTGTGACCACTTTTGCACTTCAGTGACAGGATGCCAGGCGAATAGCTGCCCCACTGGCATGACCCTCTTCCCCACAGATCCTGCTTCCTCAGGGAACTCACTTCCTTTCCATCAGACACTCCTTCAGTTCTCTTCCTAAATGCTGTTCACTCCAGAATCAAAGGCTGCCTATTGTGCTTAGGCCGAGAAACACCCAGGGATACAAATCCACGTGGAAGAGGGAAGAGGACAACTTCTAGAGTTGGGAATGTCCCTGAGGCTCTCCACATACACCCAGGCACTAGAGGAACAATTTACTCTTGGGAAATGAATTCAGGTTCAAATACAGCTCAGGGTCTTCCTCTCTGATGCATAGAGTTCTGATTTTTCTTCCTGGAGACATGAATTCCAGTGAACTGCCGAGTTACTTAGGTTAGCCACAGAGTCAGACAGTCTGACCTTGCAACAGAACTTCAAATCAGTTAGGATCAACATAAGGCCACTTTGCAGGTTGAAGAGGTTCCCAGGCTGGTTAAAGACCAAATAGGACCAATAAATGAGTAGATTTTGGAAAGGGACACCATGCTTTGGGAGCCTAAATATACTTGATCAGTTATTGAGGGCTGTCTCTTGATAACTAAATTTAAGACTGACAGATAGTTTGATTTGAAACAATTTCTTATTTCAATGGGAATTTGTTAAATGACAATAATATTTTTAAAATGTTGTTGTGATCTAAATACATGATAAAAATGAAATTCCAAGTTGTAAGTCTTAGATTAAGAATCCATGCAGGGAGGTGGTGGCACATGCCTTTAATCCCAGCACTTGGAAGGCAGAGGCAGGTAGATCTCTGTGAGTCTAAGGCCAGCCTGGTGTACATAGTGAGTTCCAGGACTGCCAGAGCTGTTACACAGAGAAACCCTGTCTTACCCAACTACCAAATAACTCTTATCTGTGCATCCCAGGCTGTCTTGTATTGCTACTTCCTAAAAGCATGCCTTTTGGAGTCAAATACACAGGTTTTGATGTTTATCTGAGGGGCAGAAGCTTATCTTATCTTATCTTTTTTTTTTTTTTCTAGAAGGAAAATCAGGTACTGGTGCCCAAATTCTATTCCCTAGATCTTGGATTTCCAGCAAGGAATTCTTTGGGTTGAGCTGAAGCTGCACTGAGTTCTGGGAACTGAATTTACAGAAAGTCTGCTTGATCTCTGAGAAAACAGGAATCAAAGAATCTTGCAACGGAAAGCACCGGCCATTAGAAACAACCTAATAGAGGATGTGTGCTCACAGAGTTCATCTCCGTGGAGATGCTGATGAACTTTTCACCCTCTCATGACCTCCATGTCTCACAAGACCTTCTAGATGCATTGCTTCATTAGTGTCTAGTCTTGGAAAATAAATATTGCTGGTAAATGAAAAGAAAATAATGCTCACCAAAGTGAATTATCAAGTCCGTTTACGTGGCTAGGGAGTAATGACTTTTAGGTTGTAGCTCTCAGCCCAAGGGCTTTTATTTCAAACCATCCAACGTTTTCCAGAAGGACCACAGATGAAATCTAACTCTTTCCCCCTAAACTCCCACAAGGCCATACAAAGAACTGATGTAGAGACATAATCCAATTACAGAGTAATCCCTTTCTTAGCCAGGTTACTACTTTTGACAACTGTTACTCTATGTGTCTAGTGGCAGTGGGAAATTAAAAATTAAATTATTAATAAAGAAATTCAACCAATGACAGACCCTACTTTTCCTAATATTGCAGAGAATATATGCTATTTAAAACATATTCATCTAGCTGTTGATGTTAATAGTATTGATCAGAGGGTCATTTCATACTTAACAGATCAATACATCATTTTGACACAAAAAATAATTAGATGATAAGGTCCATCACTAAAAAAATTTATATCTTTTAAGTTTCTCCAGGAGCTCAAAGATATGAAGACATTACCACTTTTTTCTAATGCATAGGGGGTTTTGTTAAAATGTAGATTCTAAGGAGTAAATATGGAGCTAGAGTTTCCTTCCTTCCTTTCTTCCTTTTTGTCTTCCTTCTTTACCTTTTGTATCTCTAGTCCCTCTTCTTCCTTTTCAAACTCCTTCCTTTTGTGGAAAGGATCTCATTTAGCCCAGGCTGACCTCAGATTTTCTATGCATCTAAAGATAAATCTCTCATCTCCCGCCTCCACTTCCCAAGTTCTGGGATTGCAGGCACCTGCTGCTTTACCTGTCTTACTGTGTTGCTGGGAATCAAACTCAGGCCTTTGCTTCATGCTAGGCAAGCAGTCACCAACTGCGCTATATTCCTGCTCTGAGATGTTGCATTTCGAACGAGCTTTTGGCATCTGCGGCTGATGCTGAGACCAGTTTTAGGAGTGACGATGTCACTGTAGTTCTCTGTGGGTGGAGCAACTGCTAGCTTAAGAGCCAGCCCTCTGTGCAGAAACTTCCAATTTGTTTGAAGTCAGTGGTTGAAAATGAAGTCTTTCCTTGATTTTTTGTTTCATTCTTATTGCATTTTTTTTTCACAGTAATGTGCGACTCCAGTCGAAATGTTCTTGCATCCCTGACAGCAGCTCGTTATATATGAACTCAGCGGGGGCTCATCTCACCATTTCCGAGAACGGCGTATGTAGCAGCACACATTTTCTAATTTCATATGCTCAAAACCCTTTTCATTTTGTTGTCTAAACAGTTGTCTTTGCAGTTTCTTCCATAGCAAGCAGGTCCCTTTTGCCGCATACGTGGTCAATAACCAAAGACATCTATGGACTGTCACGGTGCCTGTCAAGCCGCCTTCTTTTTGGAGCAGGCAGATTCAGCCGGTCCTTTGATTCCTGTCCCTTCATGTTTTCAATCCTCTTTGCACTTTTACGCTGATGCCCCATTTCTCCCTGAATTGAAAATTGGAAGAATGAAGGCTAATTGAGAGACTACTAATTTAGATTGTTTGCCGGAACTGAGGCTTACCAGGAAATGAAATAGCAATTGAGGAAACAGAGCCCTGTCTTCTTCTTGTCCCCATCCACAGAGTGCTGCTCATATGGATTGCGTGTGCTCCTAGACAGTGGAAGCAGACCGACTCCTTGTATTAGAAAAGGTTAATGTATGGGTTCATTTCCCACTACAATTTTTTTTAAGGTACTAAAATCCCTCTTTCCCCATTTCGATATTTACAGGTAGTTTATTTACATATATTAAATAAAATCTGGTACAAATATTACATATGTGTTAGTACATGTACCCAAATAAATATGGCAAGAGAAAAAGGTCTATAAGAAGTATTGGCTCATACCTTTGCAGAGGCTGGCAAGTCTGAAATCCATAAGGTGGGTGTGGCAGCTTGAATGTAATTGGCCTCCATAATCTCACAAGGAGTGGCACTATTAGAAGGGGTGGACTTGCTGGAGTAGGTATAGCCTTGTTCGAGGAAGTGAGTCACTGTGGAGGCAAGAGTGGTGGTCTCATAAGTGTTTAAGATACTTCCCAGTATCACACTTCATTTCCTGTTGCATGCAAGATGTAGGACTCTCAGTTACTTCTCCAGCATCATGTCCGCCTACATGCTGCCATGTTTCCCCGTGATGATAATGGACTGAACCTCTGAAGTGTAAGCTGTCACCTCAAATGTTTTCCTTTATAAGAGTTACCATGGTTATGGTATCTTTTCGCTTCAATAGAAACCCTAACCAAAATCGTTCCATAGCCAAGGCAATATGGAACTCTCAGGCAGAAATTGCAGCTACAGTTTATCTGTGGATTTTTTTTTTATTCTTCATGAATTTCAAGGAGTTTGTCAGCCTTGGAGAGACAGTTCCTGTGGTCTTAGACTGACCAGAGGCAGGGGCTTGAAACATTTATGTAAAGATGGAAGGTAGAAGAGGTTTTCCCATTCATTGCAAGGAAGTAGTCTCTAACTAATAAAGCAAAGGAACAAGAAAGTTGCAGAAAAATGGAGAGAGAGAGAGAGAGAGAGAGAGAGAGAGAGAGAGAGAGAGAGAGAAAGAGATCCATAGGATGAGAACGGTACTACTTCAGTTCCTATATATGTATTCTAATGTATGTTATTTATGTTGCATGAGAAAATAAAATATATATGTCCGATCTAGTACTGTGTAAGTGAGGGATAGGGTATATGGAAGGCAGGCAGGGAGTGTGCTGGAGGATGCGCTGGGAAGCTTAGGCAGCAGTGAAGATAAACTCACAATAAGGAAAGCTGTATCGCCATGAACCACATGAGGAAACAGAGGTGACAAGCGTGCCCCCCATTTGGAGCACAGACTGTTACCTTTTCTTACTCACAATATTAGCCAGCATGTTTAATGTGGGAGTCTGTAGTTTGGAGTGAATCTACAAAACCAGATACAACAATATTTCCCTCCATAGAATCAAAGAAATGGACCTGACAGAGGCCTGTCTTCCAGGCCTGGATTGGTGGGAATCTCCATCCCTCATTGTCAAGTCTTCTCTTTTGAAAATGGAGCACCTTGGGGCTGAGGAGATAGGTTAGTTGGTAAAGCTCAGCACCTTAGAACCACAGTAAAAATATACCAGCACAGTGGATTCAGAGAGTCCCTAGAGCTTACCGGCCAGCTAGTACCTGAATCGTGTAGCTCCTGATTCAGTTGAGAGATCTGGCTTCATAAAACAATGTGAAGAGCCAAACAGCTAATTGAGAAAGATAATCATTGTTGACTACTGGCTTCGTTATACATTGTACACACGTGAACACACATGAATACATACAACACCCCCAACCACCTCTCCAAAACTTGAGGCTAGTTAAGATCATATTTCCTTTGGTTTGGACTCGATGAAACTGTCTCTAAAACAGACAGTGGATGCCATCTAGAGCCCAGGTCCTCCTGCGCTTAGGAGAAGACAAGATAACCAGCCTACAACTAAAATCTGCACAGACCATAACTTTCATCTTGTGACTTCTGCAGATTTTGAGATGGCCACAGAAATATTGGGGAAGAAATTTGAGTCCTCCTCATTTATGACCAACAGAAAATCATTTTCACTTACTAATTTCTGTTTCTTAACACAGGAAAACTGCAAGCTCATTTATGAACCTAAGAGCTTGGTAATGATCTGAAATAAATAAGTTATAAGTGATTTGATACAAATAGTAGACTACACAGTGGAAGAACTCTTAGATTTCTAAAGAATTCACAAACAACTTCCTGAAACAATAAAACAAATTGATAAAAATGTGATTCATAATCACAAATAAAATTGTTAATATAATTAATGTTTGATACATTAATACTTTTACTATGTGCTGTTTGCTTACCCACTGTTAAAAATATTATGTACAGAAATATCTAAATATTTAAGTTCTACTATTAATGAAAATGCAGACATTTGCAAAGACGTTCCTAAATACACATTGATCTTAGCAAAACTTTTTAAACTTTTAAAATATTCTCTGAATCCGATAATGGCCACCATTACATTTAGTACTCAGATGTCTTGTGGCCACACATCTCCCCTCCAGGAATGGTTAGGATACATTGCTATCATGACCACTGTTTGGGTACAGTTTGTTTGATTTGATGTGTGAATGATTAAAACCTCATGCTGTGCTTCCTTAAGGTTTAATTGCTTTCCATCTCCTGAACTGGATTGGGAAAAAATCAGCTTATACTACTACAAAGGTTGTAAATTAAACATAATTGAGTAGTGGAATTTTCTCCTCCTACTCCTTCATCTTCTTTTCCTTCTTCTCTTCTTCTATATAATATCAACCCAAGATCTGTGGCATGAATTTCTTCTTAGACTCCTCTCTGGTCATTTACTCAATCAGTGGGACTTTCAAAATTATATTTCCCTCTGATACAATGATTCTCAACTTGTGGATCACAATCCCCTTGGGGTAGGAGTTGAATAACCCTTTCACTGGGGTTGCCTAAGGTCATTGGAAATCACAGATATTTACATTTTGATTTGTAACAGTGGCAAAAATTAGTTATGAGGTAGCAGTTTTATGGTTGGAGGTCATCACAGTATGTGGAACTGTATTAAAAGCTCACAGTGTTAGGAGGGTTGAGAACCATTTTTCTAGAACAAGGTATGCTGTCTTTTAGGCAACACTTGGTGACAGGAGTCCCATCTCAGTCTGCAGGGTGTTTGATGATGTTTTATTAGATTTTTCAGGAAATATATCTTTCAGAAGTGAGTGGCTAGTGTGCACAACACCTTATTGTGGATGTTTGAATACTTTATCTTGAGGAGAGCCTCTTCATGCCAGAATATTTTATGCTTTCTCTTTTAGGGAACTCACTATTTCCTGTACCTACCTTCCTTCATTTATATATATAGAAAGTAAGATCTTCATTATTTTTTAAAGTGAGTTCTTATAGTTATTAAGAGTAAAAAGCAACTTTTTCTGTTGTATTTCATCCCCTTCTGTGTGTATCTTTCAAAATATTTTATTTTAAAGCACATCATAGACTACTTTCTATCTGTTCTGCCTCTATCAGCTGTGGCATCTGTCTCTTTTTGGTTACTCAGGCAAAATAGTCATACTGGATCATTGTCCTTGTATCTCCAAACAATTTTGAAATTTTCACCTTTTATGACAATAAAAACATGTTCAAGATTCTTGCTTTTTGTAGCTAGACCAGGTGACTTTCTTCTTTTTCAAGGCATTTCATTTTCTTATTAAACGGTACTTAAAGCCTCCAAATTTAGGACTGCCTAAATGTGTCAAGGAATATATGGTAACACTGTGAACACTGAGTTTGCATTTATATTAATTAAATAATTAAATAAAATCAGCCTTGGATCAGGAGGAGGAGGAGCTAACAACTAGTTGATAGAAATTAGTCATAGAGAGTCTGGGAAATGGACAGAGAGATGCACAGGAAGTAGTAGGGAGAAACTTTGAGTGTGGCAGTCTTTTTTGGTTTGGCAGAGCAGAAGGAACCTCCCTTTCAGAGACACCAGCTGAGAGGGAAGGTCAGCTCTTTGCTCCTCAATGACCTCTCTGAGTTAGTAAGTTTTCACCCCAGCCTCTTACTCCTGAGTATTATTAATAAATAGAATGATAGAGATTTAGTTAAAACTGTGTTTGGTGGCAGGGGCAGAAGGCGGATCTGACTGGATGAAAAAGTCCCACCTGGCAGCTACCAGAGACGTGGGCCAATAGCTGTGAAGCTGCAATTACTGGCTGAAATAGCAGTAGATTCAGGCGCAGCCACTGTGCTGGAGATAAAACAACATAAATGTGGGTGGGAAGACTTGATAGCCAGAGGTTACTTTAGTGGCAGCTGGAAAAGACTCTGATTTTAAGTCATGAGTGAGTATTGATAGTTTTCATGTTAATATTCAGTTTTCTTGTTCCTTTGCATGGTTTTAAAGGGCATAAAACCGATAATTTAAGCTCTCTACCACATGTGTCTTTTTTTACTTTTTCACAAAATTTCTGTTGCAATTGTGCCTTTTTTAAATTCTTTATTATTTTATCACAGTGGCCTTCTCTTTTGTGTTTTATAATCAGATCATTACCCAAAAGAATATTATTTGCAATTTCAATAGAAAAATATGACCTCAAACAAAGCAAAGAAAAAGAAACTAAAAAATATCGGATACTAGTTAAATAGGATATTAGTTAAAATTGTTAATAATTATATTATACATGTGCTATAGTTTATGTGTGCCAGAGAACAAACTGTGGACGCTAGTTTCTTCCTTTGATCCTAGCAGTCCCAGGGGTGGTATTCAGGTCATCTGTTTTGGCAGCAAGTGCCTTTACCTGCTGAGTCATCGCCTCTTGCCTGAGATAATAGTTAAAAGAGGCATAAAGAGAAAACTGAATACGAATTTCTAATTTTTTTTCAATGGGTACTCTAAAAGTACATAAAGGCTGACAATTTTCAAAATGGGTGAATGGAAAAAGCCTAAAAGGGAAATACACAGTGCAAGACAAATTGAAATTGAACCTCATGATTCCATCCTTGCTGAATACTAGCTGTGTTATCTTCACTAAATTGGCTGAGCCCTTTGAATGTGATAGGGCTTTATTCTTATGATTTAGATTGTGTTTTATGGTAAAGATTATAGGTTTGCAGATGTAATGAAGGTACCATGTCAGATACTTTTAGTTAATAAAATTCGATTCGCCAATGCCTAGGAGTGTAGCTCAATCATAGAGCATATGCTTAATTTAGAAAAGCTTCCAGTTGGAGTCCCAGAATTATAAGTAAAAGGGAAGTAACAGAGGTAAAAAACTTCTAGTTGGATGGGATTTAGTCAGATGGATGCTTTTAATAGAAAAATTAGATTCTCCTTGAGAAGAATGAGTCACCTACTAACTGTGTAAAAGCCCAAAGACTGCATTGGGCAGGAAACTGAAAGCATGTTCTAGAACCAAGAGTGGGTACCAGATAACAATCAATGAGAAGATGGGAACAACCTGACCGTATAGATGCATGGACAGGGATTCTCTCAACAACTCAAGGGAGATTTAGAGTGGATATTCTCAAACCTTGAATGAAATTTTAGGTCTTATCATGCTTAGATTGTAGTCTCCTGAAACCCAAAAGTGGAGAACTCAGTTAAGCCACATCTGGATTCTTGATCCCTAAAAGAAAATGTCAGATAATTTCTAAATAATGTTGTTTTAGGCCACTAACATGACAGCAATGTGTTATATAACAACAGTATACTGAAGTAACCCATGTTGAAAAATGTTTGGTTACTGGGGTGAATATACAAGTCACTGTAAGTGATAATTTGTTATATCTCCTATGGTTAGATCTCTGTGGATATAGAAACCAGTGTATATATATATATACATCAAAGATTATACATTCATTTCTTTCTTCAGTGACCCTCATTGGAGTAGAATGTACACCAAGACATTTGTGTAGCAGGACAGTGTGTTCTGCCTCTCAATTTGTTATAAGTCAACAGGTTGGATGATGTCAAATGTGTCTATTATGGATAAAGAATCTAGGAAGCATCTCAGGAAAATTCCCATCCAAATTTCTATCAGACAAAAACTGCAGAACCAATATGCTTGGTTCTTGAATAATGTTCTGCTTTTTGAAGTAAACAAATGTTCTTTATTTAAAAACAGTTCCTGGCATGGGTGACTTTAGTAGAACTTGACAAACTGATTGGACTCACCCATTATCTACACAAATAGACCTACCTACCATCAGCTATGCATTACCAAATGCCTCAAGAAATGAGATAGGGCAAGGCAACAATAATCTACTGTGTGGTGAAAATGGGCATATTTGGCATTAAGCCTCTGTAGAGTCAGAGACACTAATAAGTTACATAAATAGGTAGACTGTACCCAGATGTCCCTACTTACATTAGTCTACCCCTACCTCATGTGCTCACAATATGTTTTTCCAGGGAATAAAAACTATTTTGCATTCATATTAGTTGTTCATTCAGAGATTGCTCCATAGAAAATTGTGAAGGAAAATCCCATTAGGCAAAGATGTGGATGAAACACTTGTTTATCTGCTTTGTGTGGAGAGAGGAGTGGTTGGAGATACAAGGATACTGCTGAAATCCAAGTTGTGATAGTTCTGTGTGAAATTTTTCCTGGGGAGAGATGAGTAAACACATACTCACTCTGGATAGAGCACTGGTATAGACTAAAGTATTAATTCCACTAAGGCCCAATTTGGTGAACCAATTGGGATTATTGGTGTTACAGGAATTTGAATGAAGATTAGTTAGAGGAACAAGTATGACCTAAAGACAACTTTACTACTGAAAAGTATTAAACAAATACAAGGCTTTCTGCATGATTTGCACACAGCTCAACAGATTGGAGAGTTTCTTCCCCCACCAACTGTTTATTGGTTCTTTAACCCTGGAAGGGACTTCTATTTCTTGTTCATTTTAGGAATATCTTGAGACTTGTGAGTTGTTTACTTCCTAAGTGGTCTCATGACCACCACCCCACCCCTCCCAGCCCCATACACTCCTTTTTGAAGAAAATGTTCTAACTTGGAATTTTCTGAGCCTTAAGATCAAATCTCTACTCAAGGTGGGATACTTCAACTCAGAGGGAGTGTTGCCATTCAACATAAAGGGAGTTTGTTCACTTGATCAGGATTGTGCATTAAGTATGAAAAAAGTTCTAGAAAAGTAGCAAGAAGATGGGCCAACCAAACACAACCAAGTACATGAACCTCACTTTGCAGGATGGTTCATTCTATGCCTATTCCCCAGTTTCTCTCTTCATCCACTGCTATACCACAGTAGTACCTGCACAGATGGCCCTGACTGCAGCAACAGAGGCTCTTCACCGTTGAATGTCCTACTGGCCAGTTGTAGTGAGACATGCTGAGGCTCTTATTTGGATATTGAGCTAATATAATTTGGATGGGGAAAGAGTAGCTAGCATTGCTTTTTCAGTTTGGAGCACTCTAAGAATGCCTGCTATTCCAACATCTGCCCAGCATTGCCCTAGAGATTCTCCCCTTCTCCAGGGCAGGTCAGGTTAGCTATCCACTGAATCTGAGGAAATTCTTCTCAGAGAATGGTGTCTCCAAAGTGATGAGGAAGGAATTGCATTTCTGCTCATCAAAATAGTCACAGAAGACTCTTCTGTTTTAAAGCACAGTAGTATCTGGCTTCACCAGTTTATAATTCAGAATTTAGGATTAATTAAATGGGGTAGGAAATATTATTTATCCTTGAGACATATTTTATTAAAACATTTTAATTTTAATAATGTCCAGTAGTGTAAAGAGGATTTGGGAGGAGTGTTATCCCACTGAAGATGTTTGTTTTCATACCAAGGATGGTGCGATAATCACAAATTGCTCTTTTGGAATTCAGACATTAAATAAAATCTTTGTTTGTAAAAGTTTTCAGCTTGGGGCTATAAGACAAGAGCAGGAGTCCAAGAAGTATTGTAAAGTATTGTATAATTCTTGTTTTGATTTGGAACGCCTAACACGTCCTTTATTTTTTATTTCTGATTATGCCAAATTCACGAATTTTTGTTATGCTAGCCAATGAACCCAAGAACATTGCCCAATTTGCTGGTCAGTGCTTGCAACTCAAAACTTTTTCCCCCTTTGTTTCCCAGAGTCTAATTCAAGGTGATCCTCTCAGTCACAACTGATTTAAGTGTTGGTTTCTCCTCTGCACCATTAAATGGAGTTTGTGGAACACTGCATGTCTTTCCGGACTCAGAGTGCCTGGCTGCACAAAGCCAATTTACTTCTTGCTGTTTTGTCTTGGGCACCTCACTATGTGCTTTAATGACAGCTCAGCAGTTTTAGGAGCCCCCTATAATGGGTAAAACCAGACCCAGTCTGTCTAAACATAGCCTGTTCACTAGCTCCCATCAAAACAATTCGGTTTTGCTGCGGAGCATGGAAAGCAGCCGCACAAGACTCCATTCAGGTCCGAAGCTGGACCCTGGGGCAATGGGTCAGCCCAGCAATGGGTCATACTGAAGAAAAACAGTGTTTCTGCTTTAGTGGGTCAATGCAGGCTCCTTGGCAAAAACAATCCGGCACATTTAAAACCCATTAGAGAAACTTTCTCCCTGAAGGAGTGAGCTTTTCATTTTGACTGTAGGGTGTCATTTGTACTCAAACACCTTCATTCCACAGCTCGGAAAGAAGCAGGTCTGAACCAAGATGGTAATTTGTTTAATTCTCTTGGCAAGGGAGCCTTCATCATGCCCTTTTCCAGCTCGGCCCATGCACACAATAAGTAGCTGTGTCTCCCTGTCAGTTTGTGACTTCTTTATCTTTGTCATCAGGTGGTTTCTATTTCTAGACCTTTATCTTGTCCTGACCTACAGAGAGAGAGAGCACAGTAAAGGGAATACCAAGTAACTTAAAATAAGAAATCACCAATTTCTCTTGGCTCCCCCAGGGATGTAATTTAAAATGTAAATGTATTAGGGATCCTTCAGTGAAAAACCTCTTTCCTTGTAGCTTTCAGAACTTTAAGAAAGGTGGTTTTCTGTGTAATATTTAACAAGGGAGCATTTAGCGCTGCTGTCCTAAGTCAATTCATTCAGCTCTCCTTTTTGTACGTACACAAATTACACAATGTTTATGTCATAATTACTACTTATTTCTATTCACCCTATATGCAGTTTTAGGTCAAGAGTTTTTACTTCAGAATAAGTCACGTATGTGATTAAAAATACGGCTACATAGTCGAGCTATATTTCGAGTCCCTTCTTCCTCTGTTGGAAGATGGTGCACACAGTAACCAGGCATTTTATGCACAGACAGTAGCTGTATGCACCCACAATTGTGTGCTATGAAACTTTTTTGTACTCTGGGAAGATCCTAGAACAATGACTCAAGAGTTTCAGAAAATGTAGTTACAGAGACATTCATTAATTTTTACAGGTATGCTTCGTAGATGACTTAAAATCATTTATTTTTGTCCCTAAGATAGACATGGTTATTAGGGTCAGAGAAAAATTAGCAATCTACTCAGCAGCATTAGAAAGTCAAACCTGGAGAAATGGTTCAAATCTGGCCATCAGGAAAGTGGAAAATAGATTAAGAGATTAAGACCAGGCTGGTCATGCGATCCATCCCATATTGCTCCTGAAAGGGGTGGGTCGAGTGTGCTCAGGTGTAGCACCGCAGCCCTTTGACCTGCCATTTCCGGCTTATGAAGGGTTTCCATGTTGAATCAGGTGGATCAGGTAACCAGGGGCTTATAGGAAAACTTGATGAAAAGAAAGATCCATTTTGAAAGGCAAGTGGGAGTGGGGGCTGGAGTAATCACCGCTTCTCGGTTGGTGTAGTGGGAAACTGCCAAGGTCTGGAGTGGAGGACCTATGTTGCATCAGTATGTCCCTACAGAGAGATGATGTTAGTTCACAGACAAGACGTGAGAACTAGTGACAGGAGGGACCAGCTGAACTCCTCATCCATCTACGCAGCTGTAGAGAGTTCTAGTGTATGGAGCAAGGCTCTCACAATGAGAGGCCGTCCATCTAATGAGGCCGGCACACTGAGTCATGTCAGTCAGCACAGTGTTTGGAGATCAAGTCATGAGAGTCTGTGCAATGTTTAGTCAGCAGCTGGAGCACAGGTATTTGATTTAAAATATGCAAAGGTACCCTAGGTTCCCTTTCCTTGTCTGGGTCAAGTCTGTCTCAGCTGAAACTGGAGAGGTCTAAATCAGATAGGAGAACTCAGTATTTCAGACACTGGCCTGGAACCCCAGCATTGAACTGAAGAAATGAAACTTTAAGCTAAATGTCTATATCCTATTAAAACGATTTCGTATCCAACTTAGAAACGTCAGTGCAATCAGGACTTAGGCTTCTGTTGTTGCAGTTGTTGGCTTTGTTTGTGAGGAGTTGGAGGCAGATTGTTCTTTTGTTATGCCATGAAACAGTAGGAATGCTGTCTTCTGTTCTGAACTAGTGTAGGGTGAAAGTCCCTGGTTCTCTACACCCGCAGAACCCCCGACAACAAACATATCATGTTCACCTACGATGTGTGAGAAAGCATACTGTTTATATAATATCTGTAATTCTTTGTCCTTGGTGATGAGATTTACTTCAAGTTTGGCCTAAAATCAAACACAGGTGTCCCAGTATTGTCTAAAAGGGAGAAAGCAAGGGAGTGGACCTGGAGCATGGTCTATGCTTTGTCACTTTTAATGATGTAGCCAGACACTGCCTTTCCCATGATTGACTGATTGACCTGCAGCCTTCAGTGTTCTTTCCAAGACATTTAGGAAATACAGTGTTTTCTTTCCTCTGTGGCTGACATTCCAGGCCCTAAATATTTAATCACTGATGAGGACTGCAGAAGCTGTCCCCTGAGTGATGACTAATGAGCCCCTGTACATTTGTGATTCCCCGTTGTTGGCTGATTAGGTTGACTTTGTGTCGTTTGCAAAGAGGGGTTGGGCAAGAATGGCTTTGTGCTCATGGTGGAAGAGAATGAAATACTAGGAACTGTGATGAAGGTGACTGTGTGTGGCTGCCAGTCTTGATAAGTGGTTTCAACCATGGCATGAATAATTAGGGGCTTCTCAGCTTTTCTTCTTTGTTTACCTTCAAAGACATCAAAACACAATCTTAGCAGCCGCCTAAGGTTTCTCTTCTTGTACTTCCATGACATATTCTCTTACTTGTAGGTATAATTTTACATCTGAACAAACTAAGTAACAGCAAAAATAATTACAAAACTTTGGCTGTACATCAGTAATAGTATGGTAGTAGAATCAGCTATTCTGATTGAAGTGGCTTGTAACACTAATGTGAGATTGAATCTCATTGCTTCTGCTTTTATGGAAATGTAGGCCCAGGCATATATAACAGGAAGGCTGTGTGAAGACAAGGGAAGAAGATGCTGTGCACAGGAGAAAAGGGATTGAGCAGGGTTTTCAGGAGAGGCCAACCCTACTGACACCTGATTTCAGACTTTCACTAGTTATAGAATCTAAGCTTAGCTTAATTATTGCTTTCATGATCTTGCTCTTGAGAGAGGGTGAGAGGGAAAAATAAAAGAGAAACAAGGTCACATTGGAGGTACGAGGGCTTTCTTTCAACTTTAATTATTCAATTATGTGAAAGGGGAAGAATTCTACTGTTTTCTCCATCTCTATTTCTATCTCTTTTCTTCTCTTTATCTCCTTTGCTCTATGTACCTGTACCCATCTCCCTTTCTCTCTATCTTTCTATCTATCTCTATCTCTATGATGTCTATGTGCTCTGAGGATTGAACCTAGGGCCTGTGCCCTATCACTGAACTACAGCCATAGAACCTTTTTGTATTATTGTTATTGTTTTAGAAACAAGTCCTCACTATATTGCTCCCAAAGGCCTTGAGTTTGAGAGCTTTCTGCCTCAGTATCAAGAGTAGCTCCATCTGGGTCACAATGCCCAACTTCAGAACATACATTCAGTAAAAAGTGACAATAAAAATAAATAAGTAAATAAATGTGTCATTATCCTTTGGAGACAAACTTATATGGGAGGAAGGGCAAGCAAGCTATTATTGTCAAATATAGAAGAAAAGTTAGAAAACAGTTGCTGTTTCCAGTTCACATGTTAAACCATGTCTGAATCCAAATAAAGAACTTCAGCTTACAAAGCAACTGAATCTGAATAATTTTGTTAGAGACGTGTAATACACAGGTAGGGGAGAAGCAAAGAAGAAGTCAGTTCAAAGAGTGGTGCTGAGTATACTCTGCTATGGCAACTGGAACCCTCAGGGAGTGATGGCCTAGAGCAGTGGTTCTCAACCTGCAGGTCTCAACCCTTTTGTGCGTCAAACAACCCTTTCACAGGGTCACGTAAGGCCATAGGAAAATACAGACATTTACATTACAGTTCTTTTTTTGTTTTTGTTTTTCGAGACAGGGTTTCTCTGTGGCTTTAGAGCCTGTCCTGGAACTAGCTCTGTAGACCAGGCTGGTCTCGAACTCACAGAGATCTGCCTGCCTCTGCCTCCCTAGTGCTGGGATTAAAGGCGTGAGCCACCACTGCCCGGCTACATTACAGTTCTTAACAGTAGCAAAATAACAGTTATGAAGTCACAACAAAAATAATTTTATGATTGGGGGTCACCACAACATGAGGTACTGTATAGAAGGGTAACAGCATTAGGAAGGTTGAGAGCCACCAACTTAGAGGGTGTCTCGTGATATTTCTACATCAGGGAATAGGACACAGGATGTCAAGATAGCAGCTTCTGTTTCATTTGTCTATAGCCACTCCCCCAACTCCTCTGGGAGCATCTTAGGTCTGGTAGACTCAAGCATGGTCCTGAGATCACAAGGAACACTCTGGGGTTGCAGTAGAAATAATTGATACAGAGGTTTTGTGGGTGGGCATTGGTCTCAGTATTTTTTAAAATATTAATATCTTGTTAATGCTTGGTTGGCCAAACAGTTTTATTAGTGATTAGACTATGGTTGTGGTCTATTAATGCAAAACACAGTAAGTACCGACACTCTTATTAATAGCAATACAGGGTGTAAGTCAGGCTGGGTAGAGGGCTAAAATGAAATACACTGTTAGTCAAGATATTACACGGTCATTCACAACATTGGCTTTGAAATAAAACTGAAATGGATATAAATTTTAGATCTGATATTCAGCAGCTGTGGAACTTTACCAGACATCCCCTGAGGGCTTCCTAAAAAATAAGAATACTCCTAATTTTCTTACTGGGCAAGGTGAGGCTATGTGGAGGCTTTATTGTAATGACCTTTGGGTTACTGATGTTCAGTACAGTGGTTTTTATTTAGGCAATAGCAGTGCTATAGAAAAAAAAGTGTTAGGGGCTTATCTCTGGTAGGTTTCTGCATCCATGACATGAGATCAGGGACATGTGATGGTGTCCCTGACTTCCTGATACGGTGTCAGAAATTTTTCTCCTGTCCTCCGCAGCCAGTCGTGACTCAAGACGTACACCATTTTTCTTTCTTAAAAGCTTGCCGTATAAAACATGGCCTATTTGCTGTGTCTGCTCAACAGTTCGCAGGTTCAACCTTGCTAATGAAACTTTTATGTTGTAAAGTGCGACGTGGGTATAAGCTTTCTGGCATAGCATGCCTAACGGCAGCACGCCATCCCGTTTCTCTTTTATCTGTCGAGTGGAAATTTACAGCATTGAAGTTTCTGTTCTGAAGCAATGTCTCTTCTTCTCTACAGACCCGGAGAGCATCGGACTCTTCCTAAGTCCTTCAGAGAACAGAAGAGCCGTGGTAGGATGTAGGGAAACCAGGTGTTTCCACACACCCGGTTACAGAATGTACGCGCTCAGAAACCATCCGCCGCCTCTGAGTTAATGCGCTTTAAAGCAGCGCTTTTGCTCCACACATTCATCATCTCTATTATCTTCCATCTCTGTGGAATTTTCCCCCCTTCTCTCCCATGTGCCAGGTGCAAGCTTGCGATGTCAGATGAAAATTGAACTCTTTTGCAGACACTTGACCCTAATCAAGTATTTGTCATCTTGGGAACTGCATGCAGCGTATCTTGCAGAAAAATCCCTGCTCCTGGCTACCGTTTGGCTCCTTTTGATCCAGGTTTATTATAGAGCACCGTCCTTATTGAAGTAACTGCTCCCTCTAACTCCTTTCTTTCTACAGAATTCAGTTGGCTGCCTGTCAAATCTAAGACAAAGCCTTCTGATACAAACCTTTGCATTTGCTAAATACAAGCATTGGGGAATTGTGTTGCTCCTGGGCGATATGAAGTACTGAAGGAATCTCTCTTCATGATGATACAATTTAGGGCTGGAAAGATGGTTTAGCAGTTAAGAGTGCTGGCTGCTCTTCCAGAGAACCTTGGTTCAATTCCTGGCACCCACATGGCAGATGCATTCTACTGTGTAACAGGAGTATTGTGCCACGATGTTCAAATGACCGCACACAATCCCCCTTTGCCCCTCTTTTCTGCTTCTATCAGGGTCCTCCGGTTACATTTGTTGAAATCCTTTCCCAGTTTCACTACTGGCTGTTGTCCTTCCCACCCAGTTCCTTCCTTTCTAATGTGTGTTAGACACTGTCCCCTAGAGGAAGGCACTTTCTAGGTCGAAATCTCACCAAACATAATGTGTAAGCACTCACACTCTTAGGGCTGAGAAGATAATGAGAGCAGGAATTAACATTCAGGTTTCTTTTTCATGTATGTGGTAGTCAAAGATGGTGACTGGATGGATGAATCAGGAATACTAAGGAAGAAATAAAAAGATCAATCAATCAATCTTCAACATTCTTTCCAGATTTACTGTTAGGGTGACATTTAGTCCCCACCACTAAGGGTAGTTGAATTATATTATCAATGACATTTAAATTACCCATGCTGCTATTTGACTATCTAGTACTGTAGAAAGTTTTGTGACTGCATCCTTAACTCTTCTTATATGGTATGTTGCTGCCATGCAGCTTACATGAAATATTTCTCCATCGCAAGGTCTGGGAATTCTTCCTAGGTACAAAAAACAAAAACAAACAAACAAACAAAAAACAACCAATCTCTCATACATTACATTCCAACTGTGATTTCCCCTCTCTCAACTTCTCCCATTTCCTATTTCCAGAATAATTCCTCCTCTGTTTCCTTAAAAAATAAAATAAAAATAAAAAATAAGAACAGGTATCCCAGAGATATGCACTGAACATGACCTAACAAGACTGGGCACAAGCCCTCAGATCATGGCTGGACATGGTAACCCAGTAGGTAGAAAATGGTCTTAAGCATAGTCAAAAAAGTCAGAGACAACCCCCTCTCCCATTGTTGGGAGTCCCACAAGAACACTAAGCTACACAACCATAGGTATATGCAGAGGACCTTGTTCAGACCTATACAGGGTCTGTGTTTGTCCCTTAAGTCTCTGTGAACCCCTATGAACCCTGCCTAGTTGATTCTGTGGCCAACGTCCTCCTGTTGTCCTTGACCCCTCTGGTTCCTACAATCCTTCCTCCCCTCTTCTGCAGAGCTTCCCTGGCTTTGCCTAGTGTTTGGGTATGGGTCTCAGCACCTAGATACTTTTGCACATTATTAAAAATAAACATCAAAATAAAAATTCTTTTGTAACAGGCATATCGTAAAAATTACAGCTCTTAAGAGTATAGTTCAATTAATTTTTGGTTCTCCATATGACAGGATAATTGCCTGGATAACATTATTGCATTTTGCATTGGTTTTTCTTCTTGAGTTTGCACCAACAGTTCTGGCTTGACATGTCAACAATTAAAGCCATTTTTGTTGTTGTCATATAAGTTGATATTTTAAGGTTGAGTGTGCTAGCTACTTATTCTAGCCCTTACTTCTCTGTCTGTGGGGATTGTGTCTTACTGTGTTTTGTCACTTAGGATATGAGCTTGTCCTAGGTTGGAATTTTGATGTGGGGAAGACTGATTTGTGTTTGCTTTTTTTTTAAAAGCTCCAATTGTGTTCTGGGTAACTTAGGACACATTTTTATGCATATTATTTTTAGATTGAAGATTTATGAGCCATGCATTTGTAGTGTATTTAATTCCAACTGATAAGATTGTTCTACCTCAGTCCTAGATGTGATTTGTTGATAATGTCTTGAGCTGGCGGGTGTTTTAAGAGACCCTGACTACAAGAGCCGATTTAATGCAGGGACAGTGTGATTCCCAAACCCCACTTTTCCTATGACATGCTCATTTCTTCCTGGTTTCTAAACATCAGGATTTAGAAGAGACCAGCAGTCTTACCCAGGAAAGCTGCAGTTGCAACAATCTTGCTATGCTTTTGCTTTGTTTTGTCCTGTATGGATTTTCACTTTTCCTAATTTTCAGAGATTGTTTGTGCTTTTAAGTAATTTAAAGTAGCTTTTAAAGATATTATCCATCTGCCATAAATTCACTTAAAATGATCATTCTGGGTTTTAATACTTTGATGGAGTTGAACAACCTTCACCACCGGAGTCTTTTCATTATCTTAAAAGAAGCTGTGTACCATTTGGCCATGGCTGCAATTTCCCCATCTTCTGGGATCCCAGGCAGGCATTAATCTACTTTAGGTCCCTGTGGATTTACCTATTTTGAACATTCACATCAATGAGATCAGACAATGTGCAATCTTTAAAAATTCTCTTTTGATTTAGCTAAGCATTTGGGGCTCAGCTGTACAGTATTTAATACATGTCAGTACTTTAGTTTCTCTTTTATTCTTGATTTCCTAATTAATAAAATTGAGCAGAAATTATAGGGACTCTCATCGTGTTGGAATGCATCACCTCCCCTCCACGGACACGCTGTGACACAGGCTGTGCTGTCACCTGTATGGCCCTTCACCTGAAGTCCTGAATTTTTTAGGGCTTAGTCTTGGTGTGTGTCCTTTGAGTTTTCAAAATGCATAATGAAATATCTTCCTAGTGTTACAGGAGAATTATGCTCTAAAAACCTTTGGATTTTCTCCACTCTCTGCTGCTTTCTCTCTGTCCGCAATAGCAAATCATCTTATTTTTTTCCACCACAGAAGCCAGCAAGGCCTTATTTTTTCTTTTTGTCGTAAGTAGGGTTTTTTTTTTTCTAAAAATAAATTAAATTCTTGGTTTTAGGGAAATGGTGAGATGGCTGGGTGATAAAGGTCTAGTAAAATCAGACATGAGCTTGGCCTCTAGAACGTGAGTGGCAAGTTAGATGCAATGCTCACGAGTCTGTGATCCCAAGGGCCCTTCAACATGATCATGGTGGAGATAGGATCTTGTGGGCAAAGCAGCCTGGAGTTCATCGCACTTGACTTTCAAAAGTTGTTCATCATGCTAGGGTACAAGCCTGAGCCTACATATTTGTACACATGCAAAAATATAAATTCAAATGTTCAGTTAAAAAAGTTTAGAGTACATTCATATATTTACTCGTTTGTTTTGCGCTCACGCATGTGTGTGCGTGTCTGTGTGTGTATATGCGTGCATGCGTGTGTGTGTGCATGTGCATGTGTGCAACAGCATGTTTGGAGGTTAGAGGACAACCTGTAGATGTTAACAATCTCTTTACACCATGTGAACACAGGGTCAGACTCAGCGGTCAGGCTTGACTGCAGGTGGCTTTACTGAGTAAACTATTTTACTGACCCAGAGAAATTTAAAGGAAAAAAATGCATATGTGTATATATGTATTTCTGTGATGAGTAATTCTTTTCTGTGTTTTCACTTGCCAGGTTGATTCAGATATTCTCTTTTGCTCCTGTGGGTTAGAGGTCAGTGTCTTTCTGTGTCCTTGTACACATCTACATAACCCTGTGTTTAGATTTTCACAGGATGGTAAAGTTGCTCACACTTCTCTTCTGCAAAGTCAGGAATAGATAACTATTCCCTCATTTATTGCTTCAGTAATTTGATGCTTCTTTCTTTTGGACTGTTTGTCTAGTTGAATTTTTTCCATTTCTATGTTTAGAGAATGAATTTCTGTCTTTATTGATGCCCTCTATGCATGCTAGGTAAGAACTCCATCACTAAGGCATAGCTCAAGAACGTATCTTTTCTAAGATTTTGAAACAGGGCCTCACTATGGGCTGTTCTTGACCTCCTCTGTGGTCCAGGCAGGTTTTGGATTTGCAGTTCCTCCCTCGGCCTTCCAAGTATCTTGGATTATAGATGCCTATGATACCAAGCCCACCTTCAGGTGTTCTTTCATCTATTTATCTATCTATCTATCTATCTATCTATCTATCTATCTATCTATCTATCTATCTATCTATCTATCATCTATCTACCTATCTATCTACATCATTTTCTTTTAGGCTTATCTTTTAATTTATATGTGCTTGTTTGTGCCATAGTACATGTTTATAGGTCAGAGGACAACCTGTTGGGACTCTTCTATCTCTCTATCATGTGGATTATGAGACTAAACCCAGGTTGTCAGGCTTGGCAGCAATTACCTTTGCCCATTGAGTAATCTTGCTTGTCCCTTGTTCTTTATAGGAAATAGTTTGCAAGTATTGAGCTTAATTTTCTGTGGGATATCTGAAAGGTCTAGCTGGTTTACAGGACTGTCAAATTCTTCCAGTTCTTGTTTCTTTTCTGTCATTAAGGTAAATGGGAATTAAGTATCCACTGTTATTTGGAACTGTACATTTTCTCTCAATTCTGTGTCTAATTCGTCTGCCATGTTGTTTGTGCATAAATACTTACAACCATTGTATATATTCCTCATGTACTGGCCCTATTCTCATAATAAATGTCATTATTTTCTCTAGATTTTATTTGTAGAACCTATTTTGTCCATTAGTATAGTTGTCCACAATTTCTCATGCTTGATACTTCCATAACAAACCCACTATCATTCTTTATTTTCAAAGTGCTAATATCTGAATCTAAAACACGTCTCCTCACTTCTCAAAAGAAGAAATACAAATTGCCAATGATAAATACTTGAAGTGTACAGCGTCCTTAGCCATCTAGAAAAATGCAAATTAAGCTGCACTGAGATTCAATCTTATCCTCATTGGGAATGGTTATCAGCAAGAATGCAAATGACAGCAGATACTGGTGAGGATGTGGCAAAAGAGGAACCCTTATTTGTTTCTGGTGTATGATATAAACCATGACAGACTCAGTATGGAGGTCCCTCAGAATCTAAAAGTAGGGATATCACATTATCTATACCATACCTGTGTTTATTCCCAAAAGAATCTGAGTCAGTATACCACACAATCATATAGATACTTGCACATCAAGGTTTATTACTACAGCATTCACAATACCAGGGGTCTACAGCTGCCTATGCCTTTCAGCAGGAAAGTGGATAAAGAGGATGTGGTACATACAAGGGAGTTTTATTTAACCACAAAGAAAAATTAAATTATGTAATTTTAGATAATGTGCAAGGACTGGGGACCACCATAATAGTGAAAAAAATCCACACTCAGAAAGATAAATATCATATATTTCTCATAAACCGAAAGTAGAGTTAAATGTGTGTGTAGGTATGTGTGTGCTTATGCGTGCATATGTGTGTGTGTGCGCGTGCGCGTGTGTGTGTGTCACATGAAAATAGAATCGGGCCTGTGAGAGGAGAGAAGATCTACAAGGAATAGAGAAGGTAATATGTGGAGGAAGAAGAACAAAATATTGTCTATTTCCCTCATATACAGAATCCAGACTTAAGTATGTATGTTATACCGTGAAAACAGAAGGGGTGCTATTTGTGGGAAGAAAGAGGGCCATGGAGGGTGATAGAGAAAAGATGGGGAAGGTGTTTGTCAGGGACAAATATGAACAATGCACTATTATATACATATATATTAGTGAAAACCATTATTAAACTATTTTTTTTGCAACAAAAATAAACAAAACTTGTCTCTTGTAGACAAGGATATATAGTTCGGCCCAGTTTTCTATTCACAATCTAGTTTGGCAATCTCTGCTTTTTGCTTGATTTATCTAATCCATTCATACATACTGTTATTCATATAGTTATTGGTATGGTATATGCCATTTAACTTTTTTCACTTTTCATGCACCTCATGAAATCTCTTATTTTCATCTCTGTCACTTAGTCCATTTAGTGCATCACTTAATCGGTTTGTGGTACTATATGAAAAAGGACATCTGAGACTGGATAGCTACAATGAAATGCTATTCACTGGCTCCTAGTTCTAGAGCCTGGCAAGCTCAAATAGGGCGTTGAGATCTCGCTATGCCATGGTGTGACAGAAGAGTAAGAGCGAGTCAGCCACAGAATAATCATATTCTACAGAGCCCTAAATATCCAACAGCACAAGAGCTTTGAATCCATAACCTTATTCTTCCAAACACTGTCACATTTGAAACCAAGTTTCTAGCACATGAATTCTTTCAGACATTTTAAAAGCATATCAAATATAGTAAGATATATTTGATCATTTTTTATTTATAAATAAATATGTATAAATAAATATGTTATAGGGAAGGATCCTTAATGCTTTCAATGAGTTTTTTTGGGGAGTTATTATTAGGATTTAAAGATACACTTTTATTTATCAAACCTTTTCAGATTTATGCTGACTTCATTTCAATGAAGTATAGTTACAATGTTTTGATATTTGATGTCTATTAAAGTAGCTGAGAAAAGAAAAGAAAGACTACATGTATTTCCTATCATTCACTCCCTCAGCTTGTGAGTATTTCTCACTTCATCCTTAAGAGACCCCTTCAGTATTTCTTGAAAGCCGAGGCTTTTAGCAACGCATTGCCTATTTTTATGTGTTTGAAAATGTCTTTATTTTGCCTTTATTTTTGAAAGATAAATGTATTGGGTATAAAAGATTCATGACTGTCATTTTTTACTCTTAACAGTGACATCCCATTTCTGCTAGCTTCTGTTTCTGGTGAGGGGGTGCCTATTTATCCCACTGGAGTCCCTTGAATGAGATGGGTCTTCATATTGCTGTCAAAGACTAATTTTAGCTTGACTTTCAACATTTGTCTTTTGATGTTTCTGACAACGTACCTTCTGTGTTACCTTAATTTGAGTCAGTCAATGGCTTTGCTCTTCACAATTGAATATATTTCATCATGTTGGAAAAATACTATCTTTTTTCCATAATTTTTTTCTTTTTTCTTTCTTCTACCTTTCTGGAACTCCTATTATATATTGGTTCAATGACATCTTTATTTCTCCAAGGCTCTCTTAATTTTTAATACTCATTTTTCCTCTTAGTTTTTAAAGTCATGCAACCTCTGAGAGAACATTCTGCTTTGCTGACTCTTCTATAGACCCCTTTTAGTTCATTTGTAAATTTGGGTTTGTTGTTTTCAAGCTTGGGTTTCAAGTTTTAATGCAAGAATTTCCATTAGACTTTCTCTGTGTGATGATTATAACTTCACTGGTAGTCCCTTTTAGATGTTGCAGTATTACCTGTTTATGACTTTCACTATGTTTCCTTTAGCTCCTTGGCATATTTATAACGACTCCTTTGAAGTTTTTGTACTGCCTTTCACATATGAACTCTTGTTGCTCTTAGAATCTTTTTGCTACACTTTCCTAATGAAAGTTTCCCATGTTCCTGTTTGTGTTGCTTTAGATATTGGCATTTCTCATACTGGTTTGTTGAAAATTCTTTCAGGGTCAACATTTTAGGGATTATCTCTATTGTTTGCTTATTATGTATGTGCTTAATGGATTGGTTAGACTGTTTTAAAGAAGTCTTTTTTTCTCACAGCGAGGATCATTAGAATCCACCCCTTATAGGATACAAGGTGCATGGCAGACCTAACTTTAGCAGGGCCCCTTTAATTTCTTCTCAAATCTTTCCTTAGAACCATCTGCTTTATTTTGATTTATATCTACCTGCTATATTTCATGAATCAACAACTGCATGTTTTGGCTTTTCTAGACTTGGGAGGACTTTTTTCCTTTTTCCTTCTTTTTTTTTTTAAAAGATTTATTTATTTATTATGTATATAGTGATCTGCCTGCATGTGCACCTGCATGCCAGAAGAGGGCACCAGATCTCATTATACATGATTTGGAACCACCATGTGGGTGCTGGGAATTGAACTCTTGACCCCTTGAACAGCTGCCAGTGCTCTTAACCTCTGAGCCATCTCTCCATCCCCTCCCCCCTTATTTTGTTTTTTTAACCTATCACCATAAGTGAATCCGTAATATGGAACGAGAGGTAAGGAGGCAGTAGCCAGAGCATGACTGAAGTGCTTCAGCCTCCTTTTGTTTGAGATGTAGACATTCTTGCATTATTTCTTGCTGTTATTTACTGTTTAGTTGCATCCATAACCAATATAACAAGTTACCACAGGCCTGGTTGTTGATGATCCCACAATATTGACAACTGTGCTTTCCTGAAGGCTCCGGGGGTAAGTTTAGCCCCACTCTTTTAGCTTCTAGGGGGTTTCCACTGCTCTTACACCACCCAAAGCCAGAGCTCTTAGTCAGACAACCATATCCACCTCAGTTTAGATCTTACAAACTCTCTTGGTGCTAAATTTGTGGCCCATCCAAATAATCCAGGTTAATCTTTCCAATTCAGGACCTTTGAATAAATCATGCCTACAAGTACATCTTTCCCTCATAATGCAACATTTAGTTCCCAGTGGTGAGGACTCGGCATTGTTCTTGGCCATGTCTGCCCTTACTATAAGCCACACACAGTTCCCAGATGATTGAAATGTCCTTTGAAAAGTATGGTACAAGATCGGCATGAACACTTATCCTGGAGGATACCGGGTCTGCAGATCGCCCACTGTGTTCAGAAGTCTTCAGAATGCAGAATTCCACATTGTCTGAACAGCACAGTTTTTCAATTTTGTGCCTTCAGCTAAATTTAGAAAACAGGAGCTCTGTAATTTCATAAAGGCTCAGAGGCGTGTAAACTCAAATTGATACAGAAGAGTTCCTGGTTAATGGCAATTAACTCCCTGTGGCTATTCATTTATTCATCCACAGATGGGTTCTTACAATTTCTGGTTGTAAAACTGGGTATTTTATCATAATGGTTCATACAAATATCTCACTGAAGAAACTTTTAAAAATGCAATGACTTGTGTCTCCTTGCAGGTTCGATGCTAGGCACGAATCGACACTGTTAGGGATGCTGTGATTTCCAACGATTTGAAGAATTTGGCTTGGAACATGTCTTCTTACATTTAGTATATCTACTCTGAGCTTCTCTCTGAGAACTTCCCCCACCACGTGTCAGTCAGGTCGCTTTCATTCCTGCTCTGATATGGATCACACACACCACAAGTCCAAGAGGACTGCTTCCTATCCTTAGCCACAGAGAATGGCATGTGACTGAAATGTGGACATTTGCCATTGCTAACAGTGATGGTAGTGGCAATGTGGTGTATTTGCGTATCTGCCATTCAGGTTTAATTTTATGAATCTTGAAACTTTAGAAGCTATATTTACTACCATTTAGGAAACTTGTGTGAAAATTTAATCAGCAAAGATGATGGACCTGCCAAACAGGTTGATTGTAGACAGCATCATTTGCTATGGTATAGCAATGTTTAATAATAGCAAACATAAAAGTTTTTTTTAATTTATAGCCATGTATGCTTTTATTTCTGATCTACTCTTAACATGTCTCTTCCTAGCCATGAATTGAGCCAATTTGAATCAGGATTCTATCTTTTATAATGAAAATGCTCCTGGGAAACAGGTATGTTAATGTTAGTTTTCTAAAAGTATAAGTCCCATAACTCAGACAATGTAGGCAGTAAAATTATCATTGTTTACAAATGGCCAATATCTTTTGACTTCTTAGAATACACCAGTGACATGCTTTCTTGAAAGCTTTGGAAGCCATTTGTCAGGAGTTTGAGACCTGCGAAGCATAATGGTTGCTTCACAACTGTCTAGAGACCAGTGACTATTTTTTTTAAGCACCAGTGTTGAATTTTTCCAGGCAGAACTTCTTTTATTTCATGCTTGTGTAGGAAAGCATGCATTTCGTAAAACGAGGCACTTAGGTAGTTCCCAGGGACACCCAATTACGAAGCCCCCTGTCAGCGGTTCTGTTGCCCTCTAATAGTGAAAGCCAAGAATAACTTAAGCCTTCTCTTGAGCCTTCATTACCACCAAGAACTCTAAACATACATACCTGAGGGAACAAAGAAATGACAGACAGACAGAGCTCCCCTAGGCCAGTAAGCACTTTGTTGAACAAGTTCCAGAATTTTCTCCTAAAGGGATTGTTGGGAAAGCGAGACATACTGCAGGCTTCGAGTCTACAGTGGAATTAGTTTAAGGTGTGGTGCATTAGTGTATTTCACTTCTCTAAGCTACCTCTGCATTGGGAGTTTGAGGACAGGGAGCTGGCTATGTAGATCTGCAGGGACTCACTCACTCAGCAACGTGGGTCCTTGTCAGAGGATGGCTAAAAACTGAGCCTAGGAAAGAAGAGCTGCGCCCAGCTGCAATGACTTAGGCTCTTCTCCAAGGACAGGCTCAGGGGAGCCTGGGTACTCAAAAGAGCCCGTTGTGGGCAACAACCCATTTGTTTTTTGAACAGTGGAATTTTACTAAATTAGGAAATAGAAGAAAGAAGGCAGATCAACTGTTTGTAACTTTGGTCCTTCCCCCTACACAGTGAGAGAGTTCTTTTCTAGTTTGGTGTGGGAGCTTGGATAGATGCCTTGTTTATCGTTCTCATATTTCTGTGGCTTTTCTTTTCTTTAATCTCCTCCCTTAATTTCTAGAAGATCTTCCTGGAATCTAAGTTGTTATTTGTATCTGAGGAATATTCTCCTCTGTGCATTGTAAACTTCAGGGTGCTTGATTCTCATAGAGCCTCATAGCTTTGTACCCCTTCCCCTCAACTCCCAAATTCTTGCTTATATTTGTCGGTTGAGATGTCTATGCTCAGCTTAACTTGAAACATGAACAAAAGGAAAAACACGTTTAAATTGTTTCACAAAGATTTTTATTATAGTATGATATGAGCTCTCTAATGACTGATAATAGGGGCAGTAGGATAAAATGTTAAAGTTGCAGAGAAGCTGAAATTTTAATATAATGGAAAGCCGAACTTCTAATCAGTTACCCACAATGCTTCGCTGGTAGAGATGGGAGAGGTCTGAGTCTGAGGATTCACAAGATGCCAAACTGCAGGATCCTTGTGGCAGGAATTTGAGATTATCAGAGAAAGTCAGTGAAGCAAGACTGGACTAAGGATGGGACTGCAGACTTCTTCAGGCGGAGTGAACAAAGGGCAGTGTGGAAGGTTCTGGCACACAGAAGGCCCTTGCTGTAAAGTTACTAAGTTACTGCCTCTGCTTGGGGGCATACTAGACCCATGAATGGGATTTTTTTTTTACTGTTCCTTTTTTCTACATTATTAATAAGCTTAGCAAAGTTATCTTAATTGGCTTAGGACGTCACATTACTTTCATTTATTTTCTTCAAGCCTGCCTCTTATATGGTAAGGGGTATTTCTTTTAGCTTTCTCACCCAATTAGTCCTATATTATCTATTATATTTTATTTGCGATTCTCTTTAAAATTAGTTAATTTTGGAAAACTTTTAAACTTAAAACAAGTTGCAAAACTGAGGGGGTTGGAGGCCGGGGATCAGGAATTGAAAGTCAACCTTTGCTGCACTGAGAATTTGAAGCCAGCCTGGCCTACATGAGGCACAGGTTTAAAAAATGCAAAAAAAAAAAACCCACAAAAAACCAAAAACCAAAACACACTGAGTTACTCAGTGTCTTTACCCAGTTCCTAGAGTGCAAGGATCATGCACACACAGTACAGTGATCTGTAAACTCAAAACTCCATTAATATTCAGTCAGTATTCTTTTGACCATATCTTTAAAAAAGAATCTGACTTAGACATGGGAGAAATGGCTCAGTGGTTTATAGCATTGGCTGCTTTTACAGAGGATCTGAGTTCAATTCCCACCATCCACGTGGCAGCTAACAACTAACTGTAGTGACCCATCCAGGAGATCTGATGCCACCTTCTGACTTCTACAGGCACAAGGCACACACTCAATGCACATAAATACATGAAACAAAAATCTTACATTCATAATAAATAAATAAATCTCAAAAAGATTTCTGAACGTTACCATAATCCCATTTCCCACATTTCATTTTTCTTTTGACTCTAGTGCCCTAGTTTGTTCTAACCTTGGTCCTTTGCTTCTGGCTTTTTTTGTAGGAGAAGGGGCTTTGTTTTCTCTTTATCACTATAGCCATTTTTTTTTTATTTTTTAAGTATCAGCCATTTCCTTGGTAGACTTCATCATTTTGAATTTAATGTTTTCTAAATATCAGGTTGACAATATGCATTTTTGTCAAGAGTATTGTGAGCATGAAGTTGTGTCCATCCCCACTGATTGTGTCAGGAGGTCATGGTATTTGGTAATAATGTCCATTTTGCTCACCTTATTAAGGTGATATCTGCTAAGGTTTTCTAAGTTAAGTTACTTATTCATCTACTAATGCTCTCGTAGCAAAGCTCTAGAGGCTCCATGACTTAGGGTAACAGAGATTTGTTTTCTCATAGCTCTGGGAGCAGGAAATCAAGCTTTCCTTGTTCCCTCTTCAGCCTTTGAGGGATAGTGGTCCTTTCCTGCTCTTTCCAGTCCCTGGTATCCTAAGGCATTTCCTGGGGTGTCACAGTGAAATACCAGTTTCTGTCATCATAGACACATGGTACTCTCTTGTGTGTGTGTGTTTGTCTTTTTTCTTCTGTGTAGATACCATTGTTACTGGATTAAGTTTCCCTTCTGGTGTGACCTCAGTTTCATTTAACATATTGCATCTGCAATGACTCTATTTTTGTGTAAGCTGTCCCCCTTTTTTCCTTGTTACTGTAATGAAACACATGAGGCATTGTACTTAATAAAGCAAAGATGTTTATTGAATTGGGAATATAGCTCAATATGAGAGCTCTTCCTTAGCATGTGGAAACCTCTGAGTTCCGGCACTGCTTCAAAACAAAAGAAGTAATGGGATGCAATTTCTGAAGGCCACAGTTTTACAGGCTCAAGGGCACAGTGGCAGCATTGCTTGGCTCTGGTGAAGGTCTCATGGTGGAAAGCACCATAGTAGGATGGTTTCTGAGAGGCGATGATCACATGATGAAGACAGAAGGGGGTGGGTGAAGGGCTAGTTGTATACTCTATACAGTGATCCTCTAGTGATCATGTACTCAGGGTTCCTGTGAACTTCCTTAATCCCTTCAGTGGTTCATGTTCCTAAATGAACTAACCATGTGTTGTTGAATTCTCTTAAAAGTCCTATTTGCCTTTAACCTTCCAAAACATGAGCCTCCATGACAGAAAGTGCATCCAAACTACTTTCTGAGTGACATTCTGAAGCAGTGAAAGCTAGATTTTAGGGGAACATCATCAAATGTTGAGCTTCATCCTTAGAGCAATGAGCATATTTGCACCACACAGTACTTAGACTCAAGTGTTTCATTATAGTAACATCAAATGTTACCTTATACTCAACTAGGGTCATTGCAGATGTAATTTGTTCAATGGAAATGAGGAATTATTTCTTCTTTTGTAATAACTAAGAGCTTTGTGTATGGTTGAACTGAAATCACACAAATGTCATTTTTCTTCTTGGACATCTGCTCACTGTTAAATCCCAAAGACAAATCTTGCCAGAATTCTCTCCTCTCTCATTTACTTATTTTAAAAACTTTTAATGTTAATATGAGCTCATTTCTAATATTTTCTTTTCCTATAATTTACTACTGTAATTACATGACCATTATTCATTTAAATTTCCCCAGATTTGGCCCCTGGGAGGCTGTGAATTTACTTCTTGTCCTCATAACCTTGCCATGTGCCAAGCAGTGATATTTCTCCTCGTGACTTTGCTGAATTCTTGTTACATGCTACCTTTGAACTTGAATAGTCTCATTTTTTTTTTTTTTAAAAAAAACTATTCCTTTGGTTTGTTTGTTGTAGTAAGAGGCGTGGGCTGTGTTCGCAGCACCTGGCTTCCAGCCGCCCAGTGCAAGTCCCCTTGTTCCATCCCGCCTGGCTAGCTTAACTCCCAAAATAATTACAGCCCCTTATTGGCTAACTCTCACATATTATTTCAACCCATCTCTATTAATGTGTATTGCCACTTGACTGTGGCTTACCGGCATGAGTCTAACCAGCATCCGTCTCAGGCAGGAGAAACATGGCGTCTGCCACACTTCCCTTCTTCCCAGCATTCTGTTCTATCTACTCCGCCCACCTAAGGGCTGCCCTATCAAAAGGCTAAGGCAGTCTCTTTATTTAACCAATGAAAGCAACCCAAATACAGAAGGACCTCCTACACCAATTCCCCTTTTCTGTTTAAACAAAAAAGGAAGGCCTTAACTTTAACATAGCAAAATTACATATAACAAAAGTTATCAAGCAAGGATTACACTTACAATATTTATATCTATTTTATCTTTTATCATGACAAAGGAAAACTATAACTATCTATCTATTCTTCAGCTCCATCAAAGATTCCAGAAGAATATAATATTACCTAAGTCCAAAACTCTAGAAATGACAGAGACATCTCACTGCCTGGACAGTCACCCAAAGTTTTTCTGTACTGTTGGGGCATCCATCTTTGGCCTTCAGGCCCATATTATCCAGCAGACATTTCCATGAAGCAGGAACATTTAATGACAGTTCAGTCACTTTCTTTTGTATTCTGTAGAATGTCTCACAGACTCTTTCATGAATCAGGAACCCCGAAGGATCATCTCACCTTTAGGCAAGTTCAGCAGTCCTCTCTCTGTGGGTTCTTCATGTCCAGTTTATGCATCAGTTCAGGCAAGAGCAGTTTCTTGCCCAAATGGCTAACCAACTCCATAAGGAGCCTCTTCGATGTCCATCTTCCTGTTGAAGTCGCTTGGTGCTGCCAGAAGCAGACATGTCTCATTGTCATGAAAAGCCCTAAGTTATTAAAACATTTAAATGCCATATTCTGAGTCTTTGAAAGATATGAAGAATTCCTATCTGACTAAAATATACCTCTATATATCTAGAAAATATAACTAACATGACTAAAAGCTTGATTATTATAGATGATTATCTATTAACAACTTATATTTCCTAATTATACATTACATTTTTAAATGAACTACACAATCACAATATCTTAATCAAGAACAGAAATAGATATACATATAACAAAATTGACCTTAAATTTATATCAACAAAGCAAAATCCATACCAATGCAAATTATTCATATTTATATCATATCCCTCTTTAAATGTAAAAGAACATTTATAAACAATATTTGGGAATATGGGAATAGTTATTTCTCTCCAAACTTCTTCTTGCTGTATGGGGGTGCTGCTAATCAGGTCTTTCATGGTGTATCCTGTGTGCTAGGTTCATCTCAGTCACCAGTTGAGTGAAGTAATTTTTTGAAGGTGATCATGGTGACCTTCAGGAGGATGTGGTCTATCATACCACATTGATCTTGAAGCAATCCACAGGGTCTCATCCTCTGTGAAAACAAAAGAAGACCCTCTTTTCCAAAGCATTATATCCTTAGACCCAAATTTTGAAGTCAAGATACCTTTAGAACATATATACTGGTTTAGCTTAGCAGACCACACAATGAAATGTCTCTCTGTACTTAGCTCCTTTACAGTCAAAACATTCAAAGAAAATACAATAAAATCCATAATCTAGACATTCTGTGAATTTTCCATTTTTATGTGGCTTATTTTCTTTATTTTTTTAAATCTACGACTATCTGTACTCTGTCTCTTTAAAGACTTTACCTTTTTTTAAAGCATTAACTTTATTTCATGACTCTCTATACTCTTTTTCTTTTCTCTCCCAAGCCTACGTACATTTATCCAACATTGTGACCCATTTAGAGGTCTTTTATGTTTGTATTTGTCCTACTGCATTGCCTTTAATTGTCTATTGTCTTGAAGAGCTTTTAAAACGCTAAACAGCTTGGTTGCAGCTGCTCTGGATGTTGGCTTCGCCTCTCTCCAATTCCAAAATGGTGGACGTACCATTTCTGCTAGCTCTGGAGCTGCGCTCAGCAGTCCAACCCGGAGAATGAGCATGCAACATATAAATGCTTTTTTATCTGTGCTAGAGTCAAATCTGCTACGTAGAGCAGTGCGCAGCTTGGAACATCTCTCTGTATGGCGGCAGAAATCTGCTATACTCTCCTGCCTGTGCACGCCTAGTAGACCTGATCATGCTGCTTGCCCAGGCAGGTGCCAAACCACAGGCATGGTCTCAGTTACTTTGTTCCTGACCCCGAGTGGGCACACAAACATCCAAGCCCACAAATGCTCCATAGCTGGAGTTTGCAGTGGTGGCAGGGCCCAGGAAGCTTCGTTTTAAAATGGCGCGGCTTTTTTTTTTTTTTTTTTTGTACAGCTTAGTCAGGAAATTTTCTCGTAAAGGAGCTATGGCACACCTCCAGCTGTGCTAAACTCTATATTTGTGTCTAGAATTCCTTTTTAAGCCCTCTATGGTTTTACATGGACTCAGTGTACCATGTTGGGAGCACCTTGCTCCCAGCCGCCAAGTGCAGGGCCCCTTGTTTCATCCCGTCTGGCTAGCTTAACTCCTGAAATAATTATACAGAAACTGTATCCATTGAAATACTGCCTTGCCCATTATCTCCAGCCCCTTATTGGCTAACTTTCACATATTATTTTAACCCATCTCCATTAATGTGTATCACCACTTGACTGTGGCTTACCGGTATGAGTCTAACCAGCATCGGTCTGGGCAGAGAAACATGGCATCTGTCACACTTCCCTTCTTCCCAGCATTCTGTTCTGTCTACTCCACCCACCTAAGGGCTGCCCTATCAAAAGGCCAAGGCAGTCTCTTTATTAACCAATGAAAGCAACCCAAATATGGAAGGACCTCCTACACCAGTTTGTTCTCCATTTTCATCTCTCATATTAGTTCTTGTATCACTGTAATTTTCTTTTTACTTTTAAGATGAAGAGTTAAATCTCAGGAGTAACTATGCAAATTACTCTAGTTCGGTTAAGTCTTTGCTTTTTGTGTTTGTTACCCACTTAGCATCTGATATTTTATGGTGTTTTTTGAGGGATCTGATAGCTGAACATAGAATGTTCTTTCTGAGTATAAGAACCCTCTACTTTTTCCTGGCATTGATTTCTAAGCACCTGGGTTTCTTTGTATTAAACACTAAGTTCTGACAATGCTTTCTTGGCTTTAAATTCCCTACTAACTTTAATTAAATACACCAAGCAGCTTTCCCCCACATTCCTAAAGCCTTAATTATAGGAGCACAGACACAATGACGAGGCCCTTCCTGTGACAGGGTGGAGTAAGTGCATCTGGATAAGTGTTTGCTGGAGGATTAAGTCAGAAAGAGCCAAGCCATGTCTCATTTCTTTCTTTTTGAGAAAATGCATTTGCAAACCACTTTTGCCAATTTCATTTGAGATTGAATTTGGGAACACATACACACCAGCAGTAACTTGATTAAGGACAGGGGATTGTTTGCAAGCCTGTTGCATACCTGCCATGAATCTGCTCAAGAAATGAACAGTGTGTGTACTGTGAAAGGCTGGGTTAAATCCCAGATGAGGTTTTTATTGCATTATTAGGAGATAGAGTCTATCTAGCTAAATTGAGAATGTGTGTACTGCAAAAATGTAGGACAATCTGTTTATTTGAAGTGTTTGCCCTCTGCAAAGAAATAAGTGCACACAGCACCAGTAGAGTTAAGAAGCATTATTCTCACACATGGCCATAGTACATTCTTATGGGCATGTAGTTTCATGAACCTCTGATTAGAGTTAACCTATGGTGATTTACTAATCCAGACATCATTGTGGACAGGAGACTCCACCCAGCTTTCTATAACTACAGTTTTATTTTTCTGTACAGTTATCATAATGTAACTATTTAATATGAGACAAATATTATACTAAATAATGTGAAAATTCTTATGATGACAAATTTGGTTTGTTGATGAAAGACTGTTATAGAGTAGGAAAGCATGGGTATGCTGTATCCTTGATTGCTTAGGCTGTGTAAATTTGGGACCTAGAGAGAAGAGCTAACTTCTTATGCTGAATTTTGTATTCCAAAGATGATGTAGGAGATAGCAGTGAACTGTCAGCTGCAGAATATGAGGCAGAAATCTGCATGGGAAGAAGAGAGGTCAGAGGAGTTCTGTAGATGATAAAATTCAAGCCACAAGCAATGAATCAAAATCTAAGAGAAGAGAAATGTCTGGAGGGTACTGTCAGTGTTCTTGTTGTGGGATAAGAGTCCTAGTTCCCATTTGATAACCAACAGCTGCAGTGGATTCCATGCTACAAACGTTCTGCATGGCCAGAGCTTTGTTCACTTCTGGTGCACAACTGTGACAGCTCGGATTGGGAGACAGTTGTTTGGAACATGGAAGAAGGAATTCTGTCTAGGTTTTAGAAATAGTTTGTATCTGGGGATATGAAATGAGCTATTAATGAGTTGATCTTAGTTGGCTCCTTGGGCATACAGAGTTACACACACCAACTAATACCTCATCTGTCACTGAACATTGCAAAATTGGGCATTGTTATCCCCATGTAACATGTAGAAGAATTGACACCTGGAAATTTATAGCAATGAATTAAATTTGATCACTAATTGTCTGATTCCTACATTACCCTGTCATCTTAATTTCCACAGTTACAAAGCTGTAAGTTATCAGTAAATGTTAATAGTATTTTGCAAGATATATGCTGAGGACCTCTTAAACCCAGTCTGTTCCTGAAGACACTAAGAACCAGGTGGCAATAGGCAGTATGTCACAGTTCTGAGTACTGCATACATGAAGGCACTCACACCTCAGAAACATCCTGGAGAAGTCATACAAAGGAGTAAAGGACCCCGTGTCTGGTACATCTGGAGGAAGACTGGCCGTCAGGATGTGGCTACCTCGCTCTACACTCCATGGTTGTCACTGTGTCCTCTATACCCTGTCCTTCAGACCCACAATTCCACATGAATGAGGAACCTTTATCAATAGGAGATGGACTGTATTAATCCCAGGATATGTCCTAATTAGTAGTCAACCAGAGTTACTCTCAAAAGTAAGTTTAGTAGGGCCCAAATGGAGGAGGCACAATTGTAAATTCCCCAGATCTCATGTTGATTTAGTGAAGGATGTGATGCCACTGGGTAGGAGAATTATTCTTCACATATCTCAATCCCCAAAAGATGCAGTGTCAGAAGAAAACAGAGAATAGCATCCATCAAGGGCCAACTGTCTGTCTCCCATTTTCTTAAATTTGAGAAGTGGGGAAATCTTTCACTGACTATGTTGCTATCTCTATAGAGATAGGTTCAATCTCATCTGTCTTTTCCTTTGAATACTAAACTTCCCATGGATGCATATTCCAGCCAGTCTTTTTTTCTACCCCTTTGAAGACCACCAGCTCACACAAAGGTTCTCTTTTTCGTGCTCTGCCAAGCCCCAGAGACTACTGCTTGCTTGCTTTTCAGTGACACTCTCTCAATTAGGACTGGCAAGGAGAACTTCTCCTCATTCTCCTCTTCCCACATTCCACCATGGACAGTCTGTGCAAGGACTTGCTTGTAGAGAATAGTAGACAATCATCTCTTTACAAAAAGATGGGTGGTTTTTGAAAGAGTTGATTAATACCAAATGATACTGCTTGAAACAATTGTGGGAAGGGTGTTGGCAATGGTAAAGGCGTAAGCTGCAGATGCATGCTGTGTCTTATTTTACTTGGCGACCGCCATAAGCAATAAAACTTGTCTTTTGTGTGACTTCTTGGCATTGTCATAGGTGAGAACTAGAAAGTCCATGTCCTATTCCTGCCTCTGTCCTTGATTTATCACCAAGCAAAATGCTCACCCAGCATGCCTCTTTTCTTTCCATTTCCTAAGGCAGGAGAAATGTCCTTGTTTGGACAATCTGTCATGTATATTCTATTGTGACCTTAACTACTTTGCCTACACAGGACTCTAAATTGTGACATAAAACTGCCTACTAGGGAGAGTCTGGCACTAATGAGGGAGGTCTCTAAATACCGAGTGATTTCAGAGCCTAAGCTGGACCGATACTTAGGACGATGGGCTGTACCAACAGATGGAAGTCTGTCTCCCTGAGCAGCGGGTGAGCCTGTTGTCTCCTCTCGGTGCACAAACGCTATCCCATTGGGTCAACTCTGGGGCCTAAGCATCTCTTTCTTCTGGGAGAGAGAGAGGGGAAAATACTAAAAGAACAAGCAGTTTGGAATTGCGCACCCATTCATGTAACTTATAAATACATATGCGAAGCTGCCTACGCAGATTCTGGTTGAACAAGAGTGTTCGCTGTGGAATGCTGTCACTCGAGAAAGAGCTGCATCTGCTCCTTCCCATTTTAGGAGGCTGTCCTTAGAATAGTTCACCCCAACCCAGTTCTCTGCTATGGAGGGATGATCCTGAGTATGGGTGGGAAGGGAAGTGGGAATGTGGTGGTGTGTAGACAGACTGTACAAACAACATCATCCAGAATGGGCCTCCCTGGACCTTTCCTTTTTTTTTTTTTTTAATTGGCTGCTACAAAAGAAGGGCATCATATATACGACACAGAAAGAGCTTAGACTGACTTAGACTGACTGTACAAGACTAGCATTTCAGTTAGGTAGTAAGTTTGTCCCACAAGCCCCACTGCCCATCTCATAAAAGGGCCGTGAGGTTCTTGTGAATAACTCCTCAGATGTTGATTTAGGCATTGCTGTTAAAGATGATGCAGCAATGAAATATAACAGAAGTTTAAGTAAAACACACACAGATGCTTTCAGGCAAGCATATCATCACATATCTATGTTCTCCTAACCACACTATGTGAGTGTGTATATATAATGCATACTAAATTAGAGTCAATTTTATATGCCATTTCATTTTATTTCAATATAAAAATACACATTAAAAACAAAAGACAGATTTTAAAATGGGTATAGCTCTTATTAAAGGATCCTGTTTGAAGGTCAATCACTCACTGTGTGACCTTCTTGAGGTATTTTTATTATGCTTTTATTTACTGTATGTGTGGGGTGCATGCTTGTGGAGGAGCAAGGACTGTGTGTAGGGTCTGATTCCTATCTTCTAGCTGTGGGGTCCAGGGATAAGATGTAGATTGCCATGTTTGGTGGCGAATCTTCCTCTTCCCATGGAGACATCTCCTTAGCCCCTCAAAAGGTGTGTTCGGAGGAACAGTCCTTCAAGATGGACTGTCCATTGGCCAAAAGGGGGAGTGTTGCCAAGGCAACATCTGTGAAAGGCCGTGTCATTATTATGGATCTTAGCTTCCGGGACTCAGACTGCTTGCTTAAAATGTGATGTAGAGTTCCTGATATAACATGCTAAAAATACTTCAGCTGCCTCCATGTGTTTTAGTTTGCATAGTCTATGAAAGAAAAGACAACTATTATTTCTTCCTGTTTTGCTTTCTCAGGTATACTTGGGTGGCTTTCTAGGCTCCTGGTTGGTTTTCATGTTTCTCTTGACCTTTTTAAGGGCTCAAGGAGTCAACCCGTGAGGTTTTACATGGTGAAATCAATAAGTATTACTCGTGAAATGAGGTGTACAGTCACTATGGTGTCCATTTAAACTCCCATTAGTTACAATTTTACTCGTTAAGCATCATTAAATAAGCTTCTCTTCCCTGGGTATCTCACACCTCAAAGTCATGCAAATGCTGGCTCATGAATGCTAATAAATGTCCGAAAATAGCTTTGAGCATGTGACGTCATGTTTTTCAGTCAGTAAGAGAGCAACTGATTGAGGTTAGGCATAAGTTTCTACTGGCATCTGGGAGACAAAAAGTGTCAAATGTGACTATTGGAAAGCCCTGTTCTGGATAATAAGAACGTTTCTAGATGGTGGTTAGTATATAAAATATTGGTCATTGTCCTTCGCTGCTCTTGGTGGAAAGATGTTGCACATGTTGGCAAGTTATATTCAGGGGCTGGCCTCCATGCACTGAGAGTGGGTAGTTCATGTGGAGGATACGGAGAGAGTCAGAGTAAAGTTTGTATCCATAAACTATTCATGGTATTAATAGTTCAAGATAGATCAACAATTTTGGAATGAGAAAACCAGCAAGAATTGAAGTTAGGTAATCAAAGAATCAACAGGAGGCCCATGTTTCATACTGACCCACGGAAAGCACATTTAAGGTCTGTGATGGGGATAAGAGATGCTGTCAGTCTATTGGCCTCAGATGAAAACAAAGAAGTCCTGTATGTGTATGTTGTGGGCTCTGTGCAGATCAGATCATTCACAGTAAACATAAACAGTCTATGTGTTTGGTTTCTTAAGAAATCCCTTAGAAACCAATTGGTTAAGCTAACATTTTCATTCTCCAACAACTTCTAATTTTGTAGTACCTTCCTTTACACATGGCCTTTCCTACTATATATTTAGACAACTACTGTCTGTCTGTTTTTGCTTCCCAAAACAGTCTCAATATCTTTCTTTAAAGTCCTAGTTACCTCCAGCTGTCCACTTGACACAGCCTAGAATCGTCTGAGGGAGTAGTTGGGGGATTTCTCTGATCAGGTGGGCCTGTGCAACTCTTTATGAGATTGTCTTGGCTGATGATTGAGGTGAGGGTCCAGCCCACTGCAGGGTAGCACTATCACCAGGCAGGTAGGGCTGGGCTATATATGAAAGCTGACTAAACATGAGCAGTGAGCTAGCCAGCAAGTAAGTAGCCTTGCTCCATGGCTTCTGCTTGAATTCCAGCCCTGACTTCTCTCTCTGATGGATCATGACCTGGAAATATAATCCATTTAAACATTTTCTCCCCCACCCTCTCTGATGGATCATAACCCGGAAGTATAATCCATTTAAACTTTTTCTCCCCCACCCTCTCTGATGGATTATGACCCGGAGGTATAATCCATTTTTTAAACCTTTTCTCCCCCACCTCAACATTTGCTTTGGGTCGTGTTTTTTTTCACAGCAACAGAATAAAACTAGAACAAGGTGTGAAACTACAGGATAAATTAGAGATTCATTATCAATGACAGACTTGTAGAAACTATTTACATAATGTAATATACAAACATCTTACCATTAATAATCTGAACATTTTAGATAAAAGAGACAGTTTTAGCTTTTATTATGCAAATAAATTTACATTCTTTATTTTCTATTTTACTCAGAAATTAGCTTGCTTATTGTGAGGTCAGGTGATACACATTTAATTCTTTTAATATGATATTGTAAGTCAATAATTTCTGTCTCTTCATAATTTCTTTTCTTCCTTTTCCTATGGAGTAATTTTTCTGGATTATGACACATCTTAAAAATTTGTTTTACTAAACGCATAAAAGAAAAGAAATAACCGCATCTATAGCAGACATCATTCTATGTAAGGCAATTAACCAAAAAAAAAATATAACCAATTGTTCAGCTATCTTAGAAATCCCTCCATAAACCACAATACTGCCTCACATAAATTTAATAGGAACCAATCAATGTGCTCTTATTATTATTTAATGGCCATGTAGTGCAAAAGTATATACATGGCTCTATACAAAATGTAATTGTGTCTTGAAACCAATAAAATAGGGATCATTTAGCATGTAATTCCTAGGAGGATTATTACCCGAGGATGTGTCCTAAGCTCAGTGATCTTGTCCTGATATAAAAATACATTTATAATAGATGGCAATAAGAAGTTGACACAGGGAATTATAGCTTCAAACTTTTAAAAGCTATTTCTAGAGATTGAAGATCAAAATTTGTGTTGGAATTAAATGTCTTAACCTAATTTCCATTACAGGGTAAATTTTAAGTTGAGTTGCTTTATAAAATACTTCAATAATTCAGTTTTTCAGAAAACCTTTTCCAATGACAATCAAATCATTAGGCATTTGAATTAAATATTGTCTTCTAAAAGCCTCTTACTAAATTACTAAGCCTGCTTCCAGAAGAACCTCCACAGAAACTTTGTTTCCAAGATAGTGGTGAGTGTGGAAGAGGAAAAGTCAATAGTTCAAAAAGGACATGACTGCGTCTGTCCTCTCAATTTGGAAAATGAGTGGAAATGATTTAGATAGGCATATTGTGTTATCAGCGTAGGCTCACTGGAAAATGACTAAAAATGCTAAGATCGGCAAACCCTTCAACTTAAGTAGCTCCTTACATTTCTGGGAATCAAGAGGTCTTGAGAGTTGATTTTCCTTCTTACTTTGTATCATCAGAGATTCAAGTGAAAGCAGGAAAAATTTTATCCTTTCCAATTAAAGCAGAGAAAGATGTGTCACCGAACCCTCAGAACAAACTGAAACTGGTAACTCTCTGTACTGTTGGAAGATAGAAACCTCTCCTTACCTTGGCTGAGAGGAGAGTTTGGAAGAGGCCTCTCTACAGAACGTCCAGGAAATTCAACAGTGTCAGGTTAAACCCCTAAATGGAAGGGGAAAGAAAACAGTGACCAAGAGGACAGAAATAAATGTGCTGCCCTAAGGACTATTCTGTTGAAATCTGTGTCCTAAGGTTAGAGTCAGCAAGGTCTCCTGGTAGCCCTGGTATATTTCTTTTCCTCTTCCACCAATACTTTTCCACATAATGGTGTTGGAGGGACACATTTAACACACCCTAGCACCCTCATCACCAATTCCAGATGGCACTCAGAGTTCCCAGTCTATATTTTCCAACATAGTCGGAATCTGTATATATCACTGACCTTATAGATCAAGAGAACCTGTGTATGAAGTCTGAAGTTCCTATTCTTTTTATTCGTATTCTTTTATTTTTTTTCATTCAATAATGAAGTTCCTATTCTTATGAAAATAAAATGTAACTTTAAAATGCAAGCTGATCCCCTGCACAAAACTCAAGTCCAAATGGATTAAAGACCTCAACATAAATCTAAGCACACTGAACCTGATAGAAGAAAAAGTGGGAAGTAGCCTGCAGCACGTGGGCACTGGTGACCAGTTCTTATGTAAAACCCCAAGGGCACAGACAATAAGAGCAACAATGAACAAATGGGACCTCCTGAAACTGAGAAGCTTCTGTA